>JAVCKV010131763.1:0-19109 GCA_032274145.1 Herpochondria borealis | reverse complement strand
ATGCGATCGAGCGTTGGGTGAAGGCGTTGACGAAAAGAAGCATCGAGCATCCGTTGCGGTCCTTTCTTGGGGTGCTGCCAGCCTTGATATTGGTCGGCGGGTTAAGTAGTGCCGCACTCGCCGGCGTCGTCTCGGCATCGTTTCGCCCCGGAGCGCTCATTGGTGGATCGTACGGCACCGACGCGTGGCGCCGATTGTTGAGCGACGATGGCTTTCTCGATGCCCTTGTCTTCACGTTGCGTTCGGCGTTACTCGCCACCGTGATCTCGATAGTCCTGGCCATTCCGTTGGCCATGGCGCTACGTCGCTCGACGGTGCTTGCCCGTGGGCTCATTGCGTTGCCGCTCCCGGTTCCGCACCTCGTCTTTGCCTCGGTTGCGGTCATGTGGCTGGGGCCCGGAGGCATGGTCGACCGAGTGGGCGAGACGTTGCCCATCATTGCCAACTCTTTTGGTTGGGGTGTGATTGTTGTGTACGTCATAAAGGAGGTGCCGTTTCTAACCCTGCTGATGCTCGCTGCATTCAGCGATGATGATCGGGCTCGTGAAGAGGCCGCCCGCACCCTTGGAGCCTCCCGGTGGGAACGATGGACCGGGGTGCTGTTGCCTCAACTTCTACGCCCTGCACTCCTCGGTTCGGTGGTGGTTGCGGCATTTGTCGTGGGCAGCACCGAAGTACCACAGGTTGTTGGGCCGCTCTCGCCCGACGCATTGACCACCTGGTCGATCACCATCGTGCGCGTGCGCGGACCGGTTGCTCGACCTGACGCTGCCGCAGCACTTGTCGTCACGTCCGTGGTGGTTCTTCTCCTCGCCGGGACTGCACTGTGGCTTGGACTGCGGCTCGCCGACGGCGCAACGAAACGTTCAACACCGAGCACGACCAAGGCCAACCAATGAACCGCCTTGCGCCACGTGCACTGATTGGAGCGATGATCCTGCTCCTCGTTGGGCCACTGCTACTACTCCCCATCCAGGCCTTCGCCGACGAATGGCGGGCACCAAAGCTCATCCCGCAACGCTTTGGACTCCGAGGAATCAACAGGGTCGTTCAAGATGGGCTGCTCCCCGAAGCAATCATCAACTCCGCCGTTGTTGCCGTCGCGGCCTCACTCATTGGCGTTGTTGTCGCCTGGCCCGCAGCACGATCGCTGTCACGACTCAACGCACCACGCGCCGTCTGGCTCGTCGCAATCCTGCCGCTGCTCCTCCCGCCACTCGTTGTCGGCGAAGGGCTTCGCGTCTGGTTCCTTCGCCTCGGTCTCGCCGATTCGCTGACCGGTCTTGTTCTTGCACACCTCGTCTTTGTCATCCCCTACTGCGTGCTCGTGCTCACCCCCGGATTCACGAGCGAACTTCGCAACCGCGAATCGGCAGCGATGATGTTGACCGGCGACCTCTGGCAGCGAATCCGAGCAGTGACCTTGCCCGGCATGTGTCGCCAGGTCGCGCTCGCGCTGGCCCTCGGTTTTACGATTTCGTGGGCGCAGTACGGAACGAGCCTTGGTGTTGGTGGTGGCGTTCCGATGCTCCCTCTGCTTTTTGTGCCGCTCGTCCGGGCAGACCCGCAGGTCGCGGCCGTCCTCGACATCATCGTCATCGCACCACCGCTCCTGGCTCTAGCGATCTCTCAACGCGGGTCCGGAGCAGACCCACCCCCGCTCTAAGCCGAACGATTCTTGGCGAAGCGACGTGCCGCATATGACGACGCAACAACGGTCGCAAGAAGTGCGCCCGTCGCCATCAGAAATGCAGAGCTCGACGGATCATCGGCCCGCGATGCAGCAAAGGTGGTCAGCGCGGTCCCTGGCACCATGCCAATCGCCGAACCAGCGATGTAACGCGACGGCCGCATCGCCGTCAATCCAGCGGCGTAGTTCAGCAAATTGAACGGCACGATCGGCATGAGGCGCAAAGTCAAGATCGATACAAAGTCGTTCTCCCCAATCCAATCGTCGATCGACATCAAGCGACCGCCTAGAAGCTGCTGAGAACCTTCACGGCCAAGAGCCCGCGCAATAAAGAACGCGATGACCGCCCCGAGCAGCGCACTCAACATGGCGATGGGAAACCCAACAGCAAACCCCAACACCGCGCCCGACGTCGCCGAGCCAACCGTGCCGGGCACCAACGTCACAACCGCCAGCACGTACAACACAATGAATGCGGCGATGCCCCATTGGCTGTCAGCAGCGTCCCGCAAGACGTCACCAACACCATCGGTACCGAGGATCAACAGCCCTACAGCGCTGACCACCAACAACGCGCCCAGCACGACAAGACGTACGACGGCGAGGGTAGGTGCGGTGCGGTTCATCAAATGCTCAACCGCATCGTAGGCGCCTCACGAATACCGGGTACACGTTGCGTGGCAGGCAGCACAAAACTCCGACCACGACTACGCAGCGTCCACCAAATTTACTAGTCTCCCAACCGTGCGCGGCGGCAAAGGCACCTGATAGGCGGTGGGAACTGACGTCGACTGCCCGATGTTTATTCGGCTATTCCGAGTGAATTTTGTTCGGGGCGAGTCGATCGTAAAACATGGCCGATATTGCATTTCTGATCACACGATCCCCTTCACCGTGTGAAGCCACCGTCATTGCAGACCACGCGAGGGCTCTCGGTCTACCGCTCGAGGTACAGGATGATCAATCCTCTGCGGGCGCCACCGAGCTCGCCAGCTTCTCGTTTGGCGACGATCGTCCAGGGATAATGGTCTGCACCTTTCTTCCCGTACCGCACCCCGACGCACTGAACATGGCCATTGGGCCACTCTCCCCAACAACCGAAGATCTCCAAGCAGCCTCGTCGCACATGATCCTGGTTGGCTTTGGCATCGAAGGCACAACGGTCGAGCGCGACGCACTCATGTACCAATTTGCCGCTGCGGTTTCGCGAGCGACCGATGCCATCGCCGTAGCTGTTGGCCCGGCCGTGAACTTTCAGCGGGCCGACGTCTTTGCTGACCTGGCTGGCCTCATCCCCGAACACGGGGTGCCATCGGAACTCGCTATTACGGTCACGACCGAGATTGGGCCAGACGCAACCATGTCGATCATGACGCACGGCTTGGATCGGTTTCAACGCGAAGAGTTTGTGTTGCACGCAGACTCTGAGGGCGAAGGGGCGATGGCGTTGATTTTCGACATGGCTCGGTGGGTGATGACCGATCCCGACATGCATCTCCCAACCGGCGATACCGTTGGCCGGACCGAGGACGAGAAGTTGCTCATTGGCCGGCGACCACACCCCTCGACCGAAGGCGCAGAGGTCATTACTCTCACGCCGCTGAACAACAGCTAACAGCAAACGTGTAACGCATGACCGCTGTGGGAGCCTGCGATTCGGCGGCAAACTACACCTATGGCTAAGCGACCGGCATATGACTTTTGGGCCGACGCCGAGACCCGAATGATCCAGCCCTACCAGGCAACCAAGACCTATCTGTGTCCTGGCTGCAACCGCGACATCATGCCCGGCACCGGACACATCGTTGCCGTACCGCCAGAAGCCGTCGACCTGCGAAGGCACTGGCACAAGGGATGCTGGGCTGGCCGATCTACAAGGAAGCCCCGATGAGTCGATCACCACGCGTTTGGTACGCAGCCTTCGGGTCGAACCTCTCGAACGATCGTTTTGCGGTCTACCTCCAAGGCGGGACCGCAGCTGGATCTGTTGGATCGTCGCCCGGCGCACGCGATGCCACTCCCCCAGCACAGGTCGAGACACGCTTTTGCGCCAACCCGCTGATGTTTGCCGGTGTCGCCGACAAGTGGTCCGGCGGGGGCGTCGCATTCCTCGGCTGCGAGCGCGGCGACCACCACACGGCCCTTCGCCTCCACGACATCACCAACGAGCAGTTCGACGATGTCGTGCAGCAAGAGAACCGGGTCGACGCACCCGTGGCTGTCGACTTCGACCGCGCTATCTCCGATGGCTTCGTCGACGTCATGGACCGCCTCTACGGACGGGTGCTGCACCTTGGACAACACGCCGATGGCAAACACATCTTCACAATCACGAGCGCCAACCCGCCCGAGATCAACGCACCGCACCCCACTTACGTCCGCACGATCGCAAACGGTTTACTGGACGGCTTTGGTTTCGACGATCTCGTTGCGGTGCGAGCACAGTTGCAGCCCGCGATTGGCATGGATGAGTTCACTGACGACCTGTGGGAGCAGGTCGATCGGCTCTAGCCGAATCCGCAGGCCGTAGGCCAAGAGACTTATATCTGGCTCGGCGAATCCGACGGGGATGGTGAAGATCACCCTCGGAGGATCACATGCGAACATACGTTGACCGACGGCACGCGATCATCGCTGCGTCCGTTGCTGCCCTGATTGCGCTATCGGCCGTATTTGCCACCGCGACCTACGAGATCTTTGGGTCGCCGGTCGCTGAACTTTCGCGCGCCGACGATGCCGCCACCGAAGAGCTCCCGGCCGAACCCGAGACCGAAGTACTCGGCGAACAACAAACCAACGACCAAGACACCACCGATGTTGCCCGGGCGAGCAGCGAAGGCACCGATGACAACGAAGCCGATGAGACAGACGATGCCAACGACGCCACCGCCGATGCCACTACGGCCGGCTCCGCTGCAGTTGACTCCGGCCAAGGCCAACCCGCTACGGTCGCCGTAGCCAACGCAACCATT
This sequence comes from Herpochondria borealis, assembly GCA_032274145.1. Taxonomy (NCBI): domain Eukaryota; phylum Rhodophyta; class Florideophyceae; order Ceramiales; family Ceramiaceae; genus Herpochondria; species Herpochondria borealis. The sequence goes on along the minus strand of JAVCKV010131763.1, from coordinate 14,447 downwards.
GGTGATCTGGTATGGGTCGACCTCGATGGTGACGGTCTCCAAGACCTCGGCGAACCAGGTGCTCCCGGTGTCGTCGTCGAATTGCTCGACAGCATCGAATCCGTCTTCGCCACCACCATCACCGACTCACTGGGCCACTACCTCTTTGTGGTACCACCCGGCAGCTACACACTTCGCTTTGCTATCGACGCCGATTCCGTAACCGTTCGCAACGGAGGCGACGAGCTTCTCGACAGCGACATTGGCCTAGGTGGAGTTACCGACAGTGTCGAGGTTGGTGCAGATGAAACCGACCTCTCGAAGGATGCTGGGATCGTTCCAAACGCTGCGTCGATCAATATCGAAACACGAGTCAACGGCGTCGACACCGACGCCGGCCCGGGCCCCAACCTGATCGCTGGCGACACAGTGACCTTTACCTATCTCGTCGAAAACAACGGCAACACCAAACTGACCGAGCTAGCCGTATCCGACGATCGCGTCGGCGTAGTCGGCTGTGCAACGACGGAGCTCTCCCCATTCGAGTCCGTGCTGTGCACCGTGACCGCGAACGTGACCGAAGGTGAGTATGAAACCTTGACGTCGGTCAGCGCGATCCCGGTCGACCCAGCTGGCGATCCTCTCAATCGGGTCTCAGCCAACGATCGCGCTCACTATGTTGGCGTCCCCAAATTTGCCCCTCTCGGACAGTTCAATCTTGAGGTCAGCACCAATGGCGATGACGCCGATGTTGCCCCCGGTGCCGAACTCGTTGTGGGTGAAGAAGTGCGCTTTTTGTACACGGTGGCCAACACCGGCAACCTCGACCTGATCGACATAGCCGTGGTGGACGACCAGCTCGGCGACATTTGCGAGATCCCTAGCCTCCTGGTTGGCGAGGAACGTGATTGCTCGGCCATTGCTGAAGTCGACGCTGGCCAATTTCGCAACAAAGGCACCGCAACGGCCACCGTCGTATCCCGAGATGGCTCAGCCTCACGGATACCAATCAACTCTTCGGACCTCTCGCACCACGTGGGCCTCGCGCCAGTCGTCGAGACGATCTATCCCTGCCCGACAACCGTCGATGGCCCACGCCTCCAGCGAAACAACGATGGGCTCCTCGAATGGGACAGCGGTTTGGTCGCTGCGCCCGGCTCAACGATCGAGATCACCACCAGTGAACCTGGCGCATCTCCGGGCCAGCCCAACGAGCAGGTGTACGTGCAGGTCGGCGACGAACTATTCGGACCCACACCAAACGAGCACACCACCACCACGTTCACCGTTGCCGAAGGCGGTCTCGTGAAGGTTGTGCACTACAGCGTCATCGAAACCACATCGTTTGGTTCGAACTCGGTCAACTTCACACTCTGCGGCTCCGGGCTCACCCCGCTGAAGTAGAGATAGTGAGGGAACCAGAGTCCCTCGGAGAACGTCCTAGATACAGATCGCTACTTGGAGATGCCGCTGTGCGGAAGCTGAAATCCATTCTTGTCATGGTTGTTGTTCTGACCTTGGTGGCGACCGCGTGCTCGTCAGACGACGACCAAGACGTATCCCCAGACTCGACCGACAACGCCGACGCATCAACAACAAACGGAACCAGCAGTACCGGAAACGCAACGAGCGAGAGCGACGGCAACCTCGCGTTTATAAGCGAAACCACCAGCGCCCAGCCGCTGAGTCTCCGGCTGAGCGACGGTCAACCAAACGCGCAGGCGAACGACGTGGACCCAACGCCAACCGTGGAAGGCGAACCCCTCACCAACGAACGCATTGGGGAGATCACCGACCGTCTTCCCGAGTGGGTCGATGACCCAGCCAATGCCGAGGACTTTGCCCGTCCAGCAGAAACGCTCCAGCCGCCGACCAGTGGCACGACGATCGCTAGCGATTTTCCCGCCGACGGCGACGAACTGCCTCCCGAGGTCGCCACTGGGCCGCTGGAAGTGCTTCGCGTTCAGCCCGAAGGCCCTGTTGGCCTTGCACCCTTCATCTCCCTGACCTTTAACCAGGCAATGGTTCCGCTCGGCACACTCGGCCAGCTCGCCGAGGCCGATGTGCCCGTCACGATTACGCCCGCTGTTGCTGGACATTGGGAATGGATTGGCACCCGGACCCTTCGGTTCGAGTCTGACTCGGACCTTTTTGATCGGTTACCGATGGCAACGAGTTACACCGTGCAGATCGATGACGATGCCGAGTCTGTAGCGGGCAACACCTTGTCGGCGCCTGTCAGCTGGACGTTCGACACGCCAGCGCCAACCGTGCAATGGGTGACGCCCCAAGGTGAATCGCTAGGACTTGAACCAGTCTTTCTGGTGGCCTTCGATCAGCGCGTAAATCCCGATGCTGCTCTCGCGGCTATCTCGTTGACCGCCGACGGCAGCGACCAAGACATTCGCCTCGCCACCACCATTGAGGTCGAAACCGACGAGTATGCCGGACCGCGAAGCTCCTCGTTACGCGAAGGCCGCTGGCTGGCGTTTACCCCTGTTGAACCCCTGCCTACGGATAGCGCAATCCAAATCACGGTCGGCCCCGAAACTCCGTCTGCGGAGGGCCCCAACACGAGCGTCGAGATCCACACCGAAAACGCCCGCACCTACCCTCCCCTCACGGTTCGTGAATGGAACTGCGGCGGCCGGGAGTGCAAACCTCTTCAACAGTTCTACGTGACGCTCTCGAACCCGCTCGACGAAGCTGCCTTTGACGAGTCGATGGTGTCGGTCTCCCCCGAAATTCCCGGAATGACCGTCAGCGCATCCTGGGGCACCATTTCGATTCGTGGCGCAACCGCGGGAGACACGACCTATGAGGTGACGATCAGCGGCGACATCGTCGACGTGTTCGGGCAGACACTGGGCCAAGACGATAGCCACGAGTTTGACGTCGGCCGCGCCGACCCGGCCCTTGGACAATTTGATGCCCGCCTGATCGTCGTCGACCCAATGGCCACCAATCCCACGCTCACCTTGCCAGCGATCAACCACGACGAACTCCGACTCCAGGTCTACGAGGTAGAACCAGCGGACTGGGACGAATTTAACCGCTTCCAAAACTCTCTCTACGATGACCAACCGCTGTCGCCCCCCGGCAACGAAGTCGCCGACACGATCATCACCATCGACGCCGAACAGGACGTCCTCACCTATCTCGACCTTGCACTCGGCGACTACTTCAATGACGCTCCGGGGCAGCTTGTGGTGGTTGTTGAACCCGCAGGCGAGCTCGCCGACCTCGACCGCAACGACGAATTGTTCTGGAACAACCGGCCAACAGTCGTGTGGGCGCAGTCGACCAACATTGGGCTCGACGCATTCTCCGACGGCGAGAACATCGTTGTGTGGGCGACCGCACTAGATACTGGCGAGCCGCTCGACGGCGTTGCTGTCTCGCTTCGAAACAGCGCCGACCAGGAAGTCCAAGCACTGGTCACCCAAAGCAATGGCACGGCGAGTGCAGTGGTCTCCAGAGGTGTTGCCTCAATCGTCGGAACCAAAGGCAACGACCTCGTCTGGCTAAACGAATCCCTGCAACCGCAGTCATTCACCGACGTCATCCGATGGTACGTTGCCGATGATCGCGGCATCTACCGCCCCGGCGAAACCGTCTCGGTGAAGGGCTGGGTCCGAGAGCTTGCCCTCTCCGAAGATGCGCAAGTCAAACTCGTCTCCGGCGAACAAACCGTGAACTGGTCCGTCATGGGCGCCCAAGGGAACCAGCTCGCAACCGGCACCGCGGACGTCAGCCCGCTCGGCGGCTTCGACCTCGACTTCGACCTCCCTGAAGGCGCCAACCTGGGGCAGAACAACATCTCCCTCACGCTTGCCGGAACTGGCAAACCAGGAGCCGACACGAACCATTCGTTCCAGGTGCAAGAATTCCGTCGACCCGAGTTCGAAGTCACCGCCCGAAACGAAACTGTCGGACCGTACTTCGCCACCGCCCCGGCAACGGTCGCCGTCGAAGCCGCCTACTTCTCGGGAGGGCCGCTCCCCGACGCTCAGGTCGACTGGACCGTCACCACACAAGCCACCTCGTACAGCCCACCAAACTGGGATGACTTCACCTTTGGCAAGTGGACGCCGTGGTGGAGGGTCCAAGACGACTTTGGCTGGAACGAATGGGACGACTTCTGCTGCGACATCATCGAAGCCCCAGCGGCCGAACAGTTCACTGGTCTCACCGACCCAACTGGTTCGCACTACCTCGCAATGTTCTTCGACAACGCCGAACAAGACCGTCCATCCACGGTCACCGCAAATGCAGCGGTCATGGACGTCAACCGACAGGTGTGGTCGGCGAGCACCTCGCTGATCGTGCACTCGGGCCAGAACTACATTGGGCTCGCCGGAGCTAAAGCCTTTGTCCGCAAAGGTGAAGCGCTCGAGATCGACGCAATCGTCACGAACGTCGACGGCGAACCTGTCGTTGGCCGAGAAGTAGACGTCGTCGCCGAAGTCCTCGAATGGAAACGTGTCGACGGCGAATGGGGCGAAGTGGCAGTGAAGGCCGAAACCTGCTCGATCACCACAGCAGCCACGCCCGAGACCTGCAGCTTCGACACGAGCCTCGGAGGCAAGTACCGCATTAGTGCAATCGTGACCGACGACGACGGCGGCCAGAACCTCACCGAACTAACCCGCTGGATCAGCGGAGGCGCTGGCAAACCCAGCAGTCGTGTCGAGCAAGAACAAGCCGAGCTCATCCCAAGTCAAGAAACGTACCAACCCGGCGACACCGCCGAAATCTTGGTGCAGTCGCCGTTCGGTCCAGCCGAAGGCCTGCTCATCATCACACGCAACAAGATCGAGGAGACCCGATTCTTCACCATCGAGGAGGACACCGCGGTTCTGTCGATCCCGATCGACGATGATCAGATCCCCAACCTTGGCGTACGCGTCGAACTCACCGGAACAACACCTCGCCTCGACGACGCGGGCCAGCCAATAGCTGACGTGCCCTCCCGCCCCGCCTATGCCAGCGGAAACCTGAACCTGAAGATCCCGCCGATCAGCCGGACCCTCGACGTTGTCGCGACACCACAGGACAGCGCCCTCGAGCCCGGTGCCGAAACTTCGGTTGATGTCACTGTTCGAGATGCTGAAGGCAACGCTGTCGAAGGTGCCGAACTGTTGCTGGTTGTTGTCGACGAAGCGGTCCTTGCTTTGTCGGACTACCAGTTGCTCGATCCAATCGACTCCTTCTATAGCGACCTCTCTACCAACCTGCGCACTGCCCAGACACGCCAGATGATTCGCCTCACCGAACCCGAGCTCTTGGGTGCGGGAGACGATCGCGTCACCGCCACTGCTGCGGTAGCCGAAGACTCCGCTGACGAAGCCATGGAGGATGCCGACTTCTCCGGGGCGAGAATCGCCCAGCAAAAGAGCTCGGGCAACCCAATCGATGTGCGAGAGAACTTTGATGCGCTCGCCGTGTTCGAACCCGAACTCACAACAGGTGCCGACGGCACTGCCACCATGACCTTCACGATGCCCGACAACCTGACCCGCTACCGGGTGATGGTCGTTGCCGTCGAAGGAGACAACCAATTTGGCTCGGGCGAATCCACGATCACCGCCCGCCTGCCACTACAGGTTCGCCCGTCCGCGCCAAGATTCTTGAACTTCGGCGACACCTTCGAACTGCCAATTGTGATCCAAAACCAGACCGATCAGGCCATGGACGTCGAGGTTGTTCTGGAGACCTCAAACATCGCCCTCACCGGACCGGCTGGCCGAATGGTGACCGTCCCGGCAAATGACCGCATCGAGGTGCGCTTCCCCGCAGCAGCCGACCAGGCCGGCACCGCACAGTTCCGGGCATCGGCCGTGTCGGGTACGAACGCCGACGCCGCCACGCTGTCACTCCCCGTGTACACCCCAGCAACATCGGAAGCATTCGCCACCTACGGAGTCGTCGATGACGGAGCTGTATTCCAACCCATCCTGAGCCCCCAAGACGTATGGCCACAGTTTGGCGGCCTCGAAATCACGACATCCTCCACCGCTCTTCAATCGCTCACCGACGCGGTCATCTATGTCAACGACTACCCGTTCACCAGCTCCGACGCAGCAGCTTCACAGATTCTGAGCATCGCAGCACTAGGAGACGTACTGGGAGCCTTCGACGCTCAAGGCCTCCCCACCGAAGCCGAGATGGACCAATCGGTCCGCGACGCAATCACCACACTCGTCGGTCTACAAAATGACGATGGCGGCTTCCCGTACTGGTCACGAAACAAGGAGTCGGTTCCGTACAACACCGCCCATGTGATGCACGCACTCGTCGTCGCCCGCGAGGCCGGCTTCGAGGTGCCATCCAACACGGTTGACCGGGCACTCATCTATCTCCGAGAGATCGAGAACTACTACCCGAGCTGGTACACCACGCTCACTCGGGACACCATCAGCGCCTATGCGGTCAACGTCCGAGCCCTCGCTGGCCTGCGTGACGTGCCAAAGGCCGAAGAGATCTACGCCCGAAGCGGCAACGACCTTTCCCTCGACGCACTCGCCTGGCTCTGGCCAGTAATCGCCGACGAGCAGATCGATCAAGACATCGAACGCTTCATCAACAACCGCACCACCGAAACCGCAGCCGGCGCCACGTTCGTCAACAACTACAGCGACGACGACTACGTGCTGTTGCACTCCAACCGGCGAACCGATGGCATCGTGCTCGATGCACTCATTTCGATGCGACCTGACAGCGACCTGATCCCCAAGGTCGTCCAAGGCCTGCTCGCTGGCAAGACCAACGGGCGATGGGGCAACCTTCAAGAGAACACGTTCATCTTGCTGGCACTGCACGAATATTTCGTGACCTACGAAGATGTCGAACCCGACTTCGTGGCCCGCGTCTGGCTTGGCGGAACCTACGCCGCCGAACACAACTACGCCGGTCGCTCAACCGAACAGAACGAAACGGTTGTCCCCATGTCGATGTTGATCGATGAGGGCGACACCAACATCGTGCTCAACAAGGACGGACAGGGACGGCTCTATTACCGCCTCGGCTTGGACTACGCCCCCGAAAGCCTCGACCTCGATCCGCTCGACCGCGGCTTTGTGGTGCAACGCAGCTACGAAGCTGTTGGTGATGACGGCGATGTGTGGCGAGATGACGAAGGTGTCTGGCACGTGAAGGCTGGCGCTGAAGTCCGCGTGAAACTCACCATGACCGCCGACAGCCGCCGCACCCACGTGGCCCTCGTCGATCCGCTCCCCGCCGGTCTCGAAATTCTGAACCCGGCGCTCGCTCCGACCGAAACCTTGAGCCGTGGACCCGGCGAATTCGACAGCTGGTTCTGGTGGCAATGGTTTAACCATCAGAACCTGCGCGACGACCGCGCCGAGGCCTTCACCAATTACCTCTGGGCCGGCACCTACGACTACTCCTACATTGCTCGGGCCACGACCCCCGGCACGTTTGTGGTGCCACCAACAAAGGCCGAAGAGATGTATACCCCCGAGACCTTTGGGCGTTCGGCCACCGACACGCTCGTCGTCGAAGCCGGCTAGCTACCAGACTCCTTACTCCATTGGATCGCCGTAGGCATCACAGTCCGCGTTCTCACAGGTCGATGGTTCACCTGGGTGTTCGGGCGGAAGTGCACTCACACCGCAAAACCCGCAGATAGGCGAGCTGTCCTCGTCACCGGTGTCGTCCCAAAGATCACTCATGGCTGTGTTCTATCCGCCGCTAACCGTTCGTCCACACGTCGAGTGATGTTGGGTTTGCGGGCAGACCCTCAATGTTTGCATTGGGTGTGTGTAGCAGTTCGACACGGGTGACGGCACCGTCTGAAGCCCGAACGTTGATTGCGGCAGTCGCAAGGCTGGCGGTGTTCATCGAATCGGTAATGTCGCTGCCACTCGCCGCGAGCATGTACGTAGTGGTCTGGCCGCCCTGGGTGATTCGCAGGCTGTAGTCACAGCCCCCATTGGGGCAGAAGCCCGATGCGGCAGACCGGTCGGCGGCGACGGAAGGATCGAGCGCACGAACCCGACTGCCTTGGTAGGTGAACGGTTCGTAGAGATGGTTGATGGACTGGTCGGCCATGCTGGTCGCTGCGATGATCGCAATGACGTCGATGTCGACATCGACTGGATGTACCAACCCGTTACCTGTGCCCCAATCGACATACTCACCGTCGCGCCAGCTTTGGAACGTACCCGTCTCGGGGTCGTACGTATCGAGGGTGGATTCGAGCGTCTGTTGGATTCTCGACACCGAGTAGTCCGAGAAGTGGCGGAGCAAGAAGCCCGGTTCTTGGTCGCCCTGACCGCCACCCTGCATTGGGTCCTTCTTATACGTGCCGACTGGAGCACCCGTAACGTTGTTGGGCTGCACGGTCGGCGGGATAAAGGTTCCCGATGGCAGGTCGTATGCCCACGTTGGGCCGACATGGACGTCGCTCGATGGTGCCGCGATGCCAAACATGTTTCCTCGGTACGGGTAGCCAGCGTTGTTGCCCCAGTGCGGAAGGCCGAGCGCATGTCCGAGTTCGTGGTGCAAGATGCCAAGCGAGGTGCCATTACCAACGCCGCCGAACCCGCCCGCCTGCCCACCTGCGTGAACGCCGTAGATATTGCCGTAGTACAAGCTCAGGCCGGTAACGGTGTTCCCGCTCGCACGACGCAACGCTCCAATGAGTTGTGCCGCTGCGGCTTGTTCGCCGTCGAAGCTCTGACCGGTCTTCGCGAGATAGTCCTCTTTACTATTGACCAACACCGCTGGCAGACCAGATCGGTGCGGCACCACAATCGACTCCAACACAATGTCGGACACCCGGGTGACGGCCAACTCCGAAACGGGCAGCTTGGCCTCAAGCTCGCCCTCCCACCCAGCCGAATAGTCACCGGTGGTTTGGGCAAAGAAGTGCAGGTCGAACATGGTCATGGGCAGCACCGATGGCGCACCGACCGCAGGTGACGTTTGACGGACTTGACCGCCTGCCCGGACCTCGACGGTGAGACCTGGGTTTACCCAGTTCGCCGGGATCGTGACCGTGAAGCTGTTACTCGCAGTGTGCTGAACAACACCCGGCGCCGAGGGAAGCGACCGGGGCAACGTAGCTGGCCCGCTGAGGCCTAGCTCGGTTGTTTGTGTGCCGTTACGCACGGTCGCCGTAACCGGAGGGGCCGAAACCTGACCCTCGGGGGCAACCACATCAACCTTCAGTAGAACCGGCCGGTCGCCAACAAGAAGAAGGCTGCTATCGGTCGAACGTTGCACGTGTGTCTGGGCGAACCAGACCGATTCGATCCGGGCTAGCGCGCCAGCAGGGGCCGTTATGCCGGTGACTTCACAGCCACCCATACGAGCAGCCATGTCGTAACACTCGTCGTCATTTAGGCCCCCACCCAGGTAGTCATCGTTGCCGAGTCCCCCGAGAAGAATGTCGTTGCCCCGGAAGCCCTTGATGAAGTCGTTACCGTTTCCGCCTGAAAGCCGATCGCTGTGCGGACCGCCCCAAAGCGTGTCGTCGCCGCCATCACCATCGATGATGTTCCGGCCACCGTGTCCGCGGATCTGGTCGTGACCCGGGCCGCCCGAAATAGTGTCGGCACCGTTGCCGCCGTAGATCCAGTCGAGGCCGTTCTCTCCAGAAATGTCATCGGCCCCATTGGCACCAAAGATGCGGTCGTTGCCATCTCCACCAAAGATCTGATCGTTGCCGTTGCCCCCATAGATTTCATCGGGCCCAACCCCACCCATCACAATGTCGACACCGTTGTCTCCGCGAAGGCGGTCGGCACCGGAGCCGCCACAAATGATGTCGTCGCCCTGACGTCCACGGATGATGTCGTTGCCACCAAGACCAGCAATGACGTCAGGCCCGTCGGTGCCATCGAGAATGTCGTTCCCGTTTGTCCCGATGATGGTTGCTTGGGCTGTCCCGCACATGACTGGTCGGGTCTGGGCCGCCACATTCGACGCACCGAGCGTCGCTGCGATGAGTGCGAGTGTCAAAACTGCGGTGAAGAGGCGGCGCATACAAATTGTTATAGGCACAACGACCTAGAAACTTGAGGCATTGCTGCAATCACTTGTACTCAGACGACGGGCGTCAAATACCAAAAACGCCGAGCTCGCAGTTGACCCGTACTTCACCGTCAACAATGCCGCAACGATCAGTACCGGCACCGCCATCTACGTCGTCGAGCCACGCTCCGCCCTTGATGATGTCGTCGCCAGCCCCACCATCGACCGTGTCACGACCAAGGTTTCCAAAGATCGTGTCCCCACCCGCACCGCCGCTGATCGCGTCGTTTCCGGAGCCGCCAGAAATGCGGTCATTGCCACCAGCGCCCGATAGCTGATCATTGCCCGGCCCACCGAGCAACCGATCGTTACCGGCATCCCCGATGATCGTGTCGTTTCCGACGCCGCCAACCAGCCGGTCGTTGCCCGCTCCGCCACGAAGCTGATCGTTTCCCGCACCAGCAAAGATTTTATCGAACCCATCGCCGCCGACCAGGATGTCATTCCCCCCAAGACCGCAGATGATGTCGTCTCCGCCAAGGCCATCGATGACGTCGTCACCAGCCGACCCACGAATGATGTCGTTACGAGGCGAACCAAGATCCCCGGCGGCTCCATCCACGGTGATCGGGAGCCCGTTACACGTAGGAATACACCCAGAGTTGCTGCACTGGACAAGCTTCAACGCATCATCGGCCAGGTACGCCACCGCAGCGTTGCCGTCGGCATCGAGCATGAACGACGGCTTGATCGATCCTTGCGCAGCGGGATCGGGCGCAACAGATACCACGTCGCGAAGTGCGTAGAACCCAACAGGATTTTCGAGGTCGAGTGTTGCAAGACGCAACGACCCGTCCCGTGGATACGCAATAACAGGTCCATCGGAGCTGACCGCCAACGAGATCGTGTGCGGCGAATCAACAAGTGTGTCAGGAAAGCTGAAATGCTCAAACTGGCAGTCGCTCGACGCACACGTGCTGGCATGCAGACCAAAGCGCCACTGCCGAGGTTGCGCCTGGAAGTTGAACTTCACCGCGGCGAGCACGATGTCGTAACCATCACCATTCGGGACCAGCTCAATATCGGGATGGGTTAGGTCCTCGCCAACAAACACCTCGTTCTCGTCATTGCCAGCACAGTTCACATCGTTGCACTGCACAAGCGTCATCGAGCTCGCCCCATTGAGCGCATCCCACTGACCGCTGTACGCAATGACCGGAAACCCGTCAGGATCGAGCTCGAGGGAAGCGCGACCGTTCGCCTTGTGTGTACTTTTGCGGAGCGGAGAGATCGGGTCGTCACCACCAGCACACAACGGATCGTTGCAATGCAACAGATTGATGTCGGCGATCGAATGGTCGGAGAAGGTAAACGTACGGAACAGCACAACCGGATTGTCATCAGCATCGAGGCGAAGTTCGGCAAAACGCTTTGCCCCCGACTCGACCAAAACCACAATGGGGTCATCACCGCCAGCACAAGCTGGATCGTTGCAGCGAATCATGCGCAGATCACCCGGGTTGGGCTGTGCCCCATCGATCCCTTTGTAGACAATGACTGGGTTGCCGTCTCGATCGAGCTGCATCGACGTGTGGTTGCCATTGGCAACCGGATCGAGGCGAGAAATCGTCTCGCCCTCCCCGCTACACCTGGGGTCATCGCAGTTCACCAACCACAAACTGCCCGTCGCATTCACGTGATCGGTGTAGGCAATGATCGGGTTGCCGTCGGCGTCGAACTGCATCGATGGGTCACCACCGTTGGTGATCGTTGTTCGCACAAACGCGGCATTGCTCAGATCGGGGACACCCGAGTCGACCGTGCTGATCGACTCCACCGACGCAGCAGCCGTCGAGCTCAACGCAGCAAACAACATCAGGACCAAGACCCCAACACCGCATGTACGAACAGAGTCCCGCTGCAGAATCTTCATTCCCTCAGAATGTCACAACAACGCCGAGGCATCGACGCGCCGGACAAAGTCGCATCACTGCCAGCCGTTGAGCGCCAGCCATGCAAAGCCCCAATCGACCGCAGCGGAGAAGTAGGCGTGTGTGCGACTAATCGAGTTGATCTCGTTCACAAAGGCGGGCTGATCTTCGAGAATCGCCTGCTCGATCGAGCGGGCCTGCCCTCGGGTTACCGGCGTGACCGTCACTTCACGAATCCCAGCGAACCGTTCGTCAAACGACGCCGAATCGAGGTCGCGGGTAATGCCCACATAGATCGCTGTGTCGGTCTCATCGAAACCGATGTAGACGTAGGTGTCCTGTGCACCGCCGGCAAGCTCGGCAGGAAACGCCAACGCAGGAAGCGTTGGGTCAGAGGCGCTAACCGGGATTCGGTTTGTGCATCCCCGCCACTGCGACGTACCAGCGAGATCTGGGCAGAAATCTGCTCCCGGGCCGCCTCGAACATTTGAGTCGCTTGCGTCGGCGAGAATTTGATCGACGCCGCTGCCACCATGCAGGTCGTCCTTGCCAGCGTGCCCGACCACAAGGTCAGAACCGGGGCCGCCGCGCATCCAATCATTACCCGAAAAGCCGTAGAGCACGTCGTTGCCAAGACCGCCCTGCATCCGGTCCCAACGATCTGACCCATACACGATGTCGTGGCCCGCCCCGGCGAAGATTCGAGCACCTCGGCTGTCTTCGAGGGCAAAAGGCATAAAGAACGATGTGGCCGCGGCCGCATATATTTCGTCGTTGCCCTGCGCACCAAAGATGATGTCGAACCCGAGCCCTCCAACGATGAAGTCATCACCTTGGCCCCCACAGATCACATCATCACCACCGAGTCCATCGATGAAGTCGTCACCCTGCAGACCCGCAAACACATCGGGTCCTTCGGTGCCGATGAGGACATCGTTGTCGGGGGTACCAACAATGGTCGCCACCTGTCCGTCGCAAAGTATGGGAGCAGCCTGGGCCCCCGCCGTAGACATCAAAGATGCCCAGACCGCTAGAACTGTGAATAGGGAGACCGCTCGACGCGCCATTCGTCTTCTCCAAGAAGTTGAGTAGTCCACCTTGTCATACAGCAACAATTGGTTGGCAAGACGGCGTCAGCATCAACCCTCAACGAGATACCCAAAAACAGCAGGCCAGACCGTCATCCGCCGCCGCCAGCGATGTGTTCCGATAGGTAGTCGTGAACGTCCTTCGATCCAGGCTGCTCATTGGCGTGCTGCTCCTCGCCTCGTGCGCATCGACAACCTCGAACCAAACCAGTCCGTCGAGCACCACGGCCACACCACGAACGAGTACCACGACCACACCACCGTCGAGCACAACAACAACCGCGGTGGCAGAGACAACCACCGAATTGGAGACAACCACCGTGCCCGAACCAGCCAACGAACCGCTTATGCAATGCACGATCATCACCGACTTCGACAACAGCACCAACACTGCCGTTAGTAAGAATGCCGCCTGGCTCGTCGTCAACGATGACGTCATGGGTGGCCGTTCCCTCGGCGAGCGCACCTTCATCAACAACACGATGATCTTCACAGGTTCGATCAACACCAATGGAGGCGGTTTCTCCTCGCTCCGGCTACCCCTCGAACCGGGGACACTCGACGCCGCCGACCGCATCGTCTTTCGAGCCCGCTCCGACGGCCGCACCTACATGGTCACCTTCGACGACAGCCTCGACGGACGAGACCGGCGCATCTCGTTCCGCGCCCCGCTCGAGTTCGGAGACACCGGCCAATGGGAAACAGTGACGGTCCTTTTCGCAGACCTCTTCCCCGCTGCCTTTGGTCAACCCGTCGCGAGCGAACCATTCCGCCAAGACCTCGCCACGCGTATGGGCATCATGTTGAGCGACGGCCTCGATGGTGACTTCCAACTCGAGGTCGACTCGATCGAGGTCTGCAGCCCAACGTAGTTACCCCGGACACGACTTCCCTGCCGACACACCCCTTGCGATACGGTCCGCCCTAGAGCTTCAGGAGGCTGGGATGGATAGCTACAACTACGTAACACCGCTCGACGGAACCGAACGATTTGTCGAACGGCCCGACGGAACCCGCATCAGAACAGTGGCAAGCGGTGCGGGCGACCGCACCGTAGTACTTGCACACGGCTACGGCGCTGGCGCCGAATCGTGGAACCTGATCGCACCCATGCTCGTCGCCGAAGGCCTCCGGGTTGTCGTATTTGACCAGCGCGGGCACGGCGAGTCGACCATTGGTTCCAACGGGATCAGCACCGAACTCATGGCGTCGGACTACGCCGCGATTCTCGAGGACTACGACCTCTCCAACGCCGTGCTGGTTGGCCATTCCATGGGCGGGTTCCTCTCCGTTGCGTTCCTCGCTGGCAACGAAGCAGCACGAGAACGGGTAGGTGCGCTCGTGCTTATGGCCACCTTTGCTGGCGACGTCAGCCGAGACAACGCCCAGAACCGCATGCAGATCCCCATGATCAAATCGGGAATCCTGACCCGCCTTCTACGATTTGGGC
>JAVCKV010131762.1:0-54722 GCA_032274145.1 Herpochondria borealis | reverse complement strand
CAGCAACGCCTGAGCCATGTCTTTGTCTCTCTTCGGAGAGGGATTAAGGGAGAGGAAGTCAACATCAAACAAGTCAACAGTAAGGAAAATAACTAGTCTAAATTCACTTGTAAAAAGCCAGGATTCTTCCTTAAAGGAATCAGTCCTGCACAAGTTATTAGCATTTTCAACATCTTCTAGTGCCGCTACTCTCTATCGGATCAGCTGCCGTATAAGGTGCAGGTATGGTTCTGTTCGTGATTGTTTTAGAATCTCTAGGTTCAAAACTATTATTCTAAAACCCATAGGCGTTAAGCTGCTTTTCCATGATTGGCCTAAATAGGAATGGAAAATATCCTAACAACAGCATTGCTGGATAACCATAGGGCAACATAGGGCTTTCATCTTTTGAATTGAGTACTTGGTAAGGCTTTCCGCCAAGATGATGATGATCAGAATGACGCGTCAATTCAAACAATAAGACCCGACCGATAATGTGATCAGAGTTCCATGAGTGTTTTGCATTTACACGTTCATATCTTCCATTTTCCAATTTCTTACGTCGGAGGCCGTAATGCGCAAAGTAGTTCTGAGATTCTAAAATAGAAATACCAAAGACACTCGCAGCAAAATAAAACCCCATCACATAAGCACCGAATAAAATATAGATTATTACAAACATTATTATGGGTAATAATGTATAAATAATCATCGGAGTTAGTAAAGGGTTCTTTCCCTGGGCTTTCAAACGCTTATCTTCTAACTTCCAGGTTTTGAAATAACCTCCTATTTGCGATTTGATTGCAAATAGATAAAAATTATCCCCTCTCTCTGCCGAGGTAAGATCAGCCGGCGTTCCTATATCTTTGTGATGTCCTCCATTATGATACGGGACGAAATGATTCTGAACCGCTGTGGTAAGTAGTACTTGAGCAAGGACTTGCTTTACTGGCTCTTTCGTCTTATGCCCTAGTTCGTGTCCTACGTTGATCCCTACAATGCCTAGCAATGTGCCCATCATCAATATATGAGCAATGAGGTCTGAAGTAGAAATTAAAGGGTCCGACACGGTCGTAAGAAAGATATACATAGCTAATAAATGAAGAGGAACCATCAAGTACATAATCCAATCATAGAAAGAATCTTCTGCAGCTAATTCCTTTTCAACTTTATCCATATTTTTTCGATCTGGAGGAAAAAGCTCTTCTAAAACCGGCACTAAAACATATAAAAATATAATACAAGAATATGCCAAAATACCTGTACTCCGGAAACTAAAAATAGCAAATAATGGAATCACTAATGCTGCAAAATATTTGAATTTTCCCATTGGAACTAAGTTTACTTTTGGACAAATAAATTTTAAAATCGAACTATAATTGCTAATATAGTTCTATTTGTAGAAATTCTACATATTATCTAAAAACTAATTTATATTAATCTTGAGTGTTCTTTTAAGATACTTTACTTTACACAGCAATAGAAATGAAACGATAAAATGGGAAGAAAATCTGTAATTAGAGAACGTAAGCAAATCACCCCGAAGGCGAAGCTATGGTTGTCAGATCTTCTTCTGGCCTTGCAGTTTGAGGATCTAGAATTATTGACAATTGATGACATAGCAACTCTAGCGGGAAAAAGCAAATCCACCATTTACGAATATTTCAAAAGTAAGGAAGATGTTATGTTAGCCCTCTGCCAAGAAAGAATTAATAAACTATCAACTGCATTAATTGACCTGATTGATTTAGGCCTTGATACAGTGCCACTATATGGGAAACTAATAGAACTCTTTAGTGAAGGTACCGCTGGTATCTCAATCACATTCCTGCGAGGGATTCGAGATCACTACCCCGCTTCATGGCAAATCATTGATACATTTACCGATAACTACGTCGATGTGCTAAAAGCGCATTATCAGTTGGGAATAGATAGTAATGTTTATAATTCTGCATCCGTAGAAATGATGGGTCATATTGACAAATTATTCATAGTGCAAGTAATTACAAATCCAGATATATTTTCCGACGAAAAACATACAATCAGTGATTTAGCTAGGGATTATCTTAATCTTAGATTAAATGGACTACTGAAAAGGTAACCATATCATAATATAAAAACGCTCTCACTCTAGCCAGATCGGCTACTATCGAAGCTCTGACCGCTATGTTTATACAATAGTAGAAACAA
Organism: Herpochondria borealis; assembly: GCA_032274145.1. NCBI lineage: Eukaryota > Rhodophyta > Florideophyceae > Ceramiales > Ceramiaceae > Herpochondria > Herpochondria borealis. The sequence goes on along the minus strand of JAVCKV010131762.1, from coordinate 52,553 downwards.
CTTAGCTATCAAAATTCCAAGAATAGCTCCAGACAATACATCTATGGGGTAATGCACTCCGACATAGACCTGCGCGTATGCAATAGATACTGCCCATCCGATCAATGCCCACCGGACCTTTCGTCTTCTAAAACCAATCGTGCCTAAAAGGAAGAAACTCACGGCAAAATGATTGGCCGCATGGTTACTTGTAAAACTATAACCACTTCCACATCGGACCAAGGATCTCACCTCGACCAATTCGGTATCGTTACAGGGCCGAATTCGTTTGACATTCTTTTTTATACCTTCACTACTTATCAGATCAGCAGCACCAGCAGTGGCAATTAGAAATATCAAAAACCAGTATGCTTTTTTGCCATAATTAAACACTGCAAAACTGATAATGAAAATATAAACTGGCAACCAAAAATACTTATCTCTCCATATTGGCAATATAGAATCAAACACAACATTCGTCCACTCTGCATTCAGCAAATGAAATAGAGACTGATCTAATTCTACGATACTTATAAGTGATAATAATGCCATACACTGCAAATGTACAATGAAAAACGTAGAATCATCTCTATCTATTTTATCAGTAAAAAAGATCCTAAATTTTGACTACCCCACCGCAAGCAGATGGCGCATTCTTTTCCTAACCTTAAGGTCAGAAATAGGATCTTTTTTGTGTTAAAACCTTTTTAAACAAAACATTTTTTTACAACCCTGACGCAAGCATCGGAGAATTTAAGTATTCAAATATTGAATATTCAAAAGAGTAATGAACTAAACTTATATTTGCGCTTTAATTAATAAAATAAACTCTTATCAATAAATACTTACCAATACTAAGTACGCTCAAAAAGTATAACAAATCGATACTAAAGGCAGATTTGCCTGCCGGTGTAATGGTAGCTATCTTATTAGTCCCTCAGGCAATCGCATATGCTTATCTGGCAGGAATGCCACCAGAGTATGGATTATATACAGCTCTAATTCCGTGTTTGCTCTATGCTATGTTTGGCTCTTCACCTCACTTATCAATAGGCCCCGTGGCTGTATCTGCATTGCTAGTTATGGCTGGAGTTAGTCAACTAGCAGAACCTTTTTCGCAAACTTATATTGAACTAGTAATTCTAGCTGGACTCATTATTGGTATTCTTCAGCTTCTCATGGGTATATTTCGTTTAGGAGCACTCATCAATCTTCTTTCTTATCCAGTCATTACAGGATTTACTTCAGCCGCCTCGATCATTGTTATTATAAATCAAATGAAAGACATTTTTGGATTGTCTATACCTCGATATGATCTTTTATCTGATACTGTAATACACATTATAGATAATATATCTTCAATACACATCCCTACATTACTGATCAGCCTTATCACTTTTACATTTATTATACTGATGAAAAGAATAAGTAAAAAAATACCATATGGACTCATTGTAGTTGCAGTTGGTATAGGATTATCTTACTTATTAGATTTTGATAAGGTAGGCATAGCAATCATAGGTACAGTCCCATCTGGCTTGCCAGCATTTAGTAGTCCCAATATCAGCGTAGATGCACTAATCTCTTTAATACCGACTATCATATTGGTTACTATTATTGGAGTCATAGAAGCTGTCGGAATCGCAAAAGCAATTAGCAGCAAACATAGCTTCTATACAATAGATACAAATCAAGAATTGAGAGCAATCGGCATATCAAAAATTGGTGGTTCCTTCTTTAATGCCATCCCTTCTTCAGGAAGTTTCTCTAGGTCTGCATTGATGAATGAATCAGGATCAAGATCTACCGTAGCATCTATCATTACTGTGTTGTTTGTCGTTTTGGCTTTGTTATTTTTGACTCCGCTTCTTTTCTTTTTGCCAAAAGCCATACTTGCAGTAATAATTGTGATTGCCGTAAAAAACCTGTTCGAATATAAGTTAGCAAAATCATTTTTCAAGACTAACAAACTTGACTTTCTGGATATGTTCATCACTTTTATACTTACTATATTCATCAGTATTAAAATAGGAATTTTAATCGGTTTTATTTTTTCCGTTTTGATGGTTTTCATTAGTAGTAAAAATAGATTTAGATCTATGAAAAGACTCTTCTTATTTCGAGAATCAGAAGGAATAAGTATTGAAGAAAATTCTAATTGTCTAATCACAACGGTAGACGGTCAACTGAACTTTGGAAATGTTGATTATTTCAAAAATTCCATAAAAGATAAAATAGCATCGTCTCATAATTGTAAAACACTTAAAGTCGACCTATCACAGACAGACGATATCGACAGCACCGGATTGAAAGCGATAAATGACTTAAAGGAATACGCATCTGAATTTAACATCAAATTAGATACTATCGGGTATAATCCAAAAGTCCACAAACGATTAATAAAGTGTGGGCTTTTAGATTCCTAACCTCTAATTTTTCACATTCTTCTCATATAGTTCAACCCATTCCGTGACAGTCATCTTCTTGATTAATTCTGCGATCAATTCGTATGGAATATGATCTACTTTTTTGAATCTGACGCAACTTTTTCCCATATCTAATTTATACTTAGAATGGTTCGGATATTCAGCAACAAACCAATCATGTAATTCTTTATCAGCATATAGTCCCATATGGTACAATGCAATAAAACCTTTCTGATTGGCTATGCTTATAAAGGGAAGTGGCAGTTTGGTATCACAATGATATCCATCAGGATAAATAGAATGAGGAACAACGAAGCCTATCATATTATAACTTATGCATTCCTCAAATCCACCTGACAGATTATCAGCAATAGTTTTTCTAAGTTTCGTGAAAGATTCAATTCTTTCCTCTGGGACATTTGCTATGTATTCTTCTATATTTTTAAACTTGGATGCCATATGTATTATTTTTGTTTTTGGATAGAAACTCGCATTTTAGATCGTTTCATAGAATTGTTTTTTTTGTTGCCCGTTCTAACTTGTCATTTATAGTTTGTCCCAATCCAAACTCTGGTAACTTCTCAGCAATAATTAAATCTAAACTGAGGTTATCGAGCCTGTGCATAGCTGCATATAGATTCCTTGTTGCTTCTTCTAAGTCTCCAGAACGGGACAGAATTTCTTGATATTCAATAGGAAAATTTTCTATTTTATTTTGAAAAAGTAGCAATCCTATTTTTTTATTTGAATTTGCACTAAGTAATTTTTCAATATCATTTGTTAAGTAACTTTCGGTTGATGGAGCGTAGTGTCGAGATAACATACCAGGTGCTGTTGGTTCATTATCACTGTGCGTTTTAAACTGAACTTTCCCAATTTTTTTCTCAATATCTTCTATGGACAGAGACCCCAGTCTATATATTACTGGTTGATTGTTTTCAAAGCCTATAATAGTAGATTCAATTCCTTTGACACACTCACCACCTTCCAAGATAATTTCTAAGTTCTTCCCAAAATAATTATCAACATGAATAGCCGATGTTGGACTTATTGAGCTAAAAGGATTAGCACTAGGAGCGGCAAGAGGAAAATCTAATTGCTCCAAAAGATTTAAGGCTAAATGGTGATTAGGTACCCGGATAGCAATTGTACTTTTTCCTGAAGTAACTATATCAGGAACAGAGGCTTTTTTCTGCAACACCAAGGTTAAGGGCCCTGGCCAAAACTCATTCGCTAATTCCATTGCTATTTCAGGAATTTCACACGCAACAGTATTTAGAACCTCTACAGATTTAATATGTACGATCAATGGATTATAAAATGGCCTTTCCTTAAGCGCGTAAATTTTTCTTATTGCCTCCTCACTAAACGCATTACCAGCTAATCCATACACTGTTTCAGTAGGAATAGAAATAATTCCATCGCGATCCAACACCTCCTTCGCTAATTTTACATTTGTCGTTATCATGCTTTGTGATTTGAAGAACCATATATTTCAAACTTGAATGTTACAATGGCTTTTACAATAATCTAAATCAAATAAACGAAAAAAAAGTGTACTTGCCCCTTTCTTCAGTCTTACCTTTTCGAAGGATGAAATATTACTTCAAATCATTCACTAATTAATAGTATTCTAGAAATGCAAAATGGTATTTGATAAAGACACTTTTAGCATATTCTATTTACAAAATCAAAACATTTTAGTACATTAGAATTTCAGAAAATTAAAATTGGTGATAGTGAACAAAAATACATATTTCACTATTTTACTCCTCTCAATCTTGAGTTGCAATTCAGATGACCTAATCACTGATCCTATGACTGAAGGCACAGGTTTTGAAGGATATACTTTAGAATGGTCTAATGAGTTTAATCAAGGTGACATTGACGACCTGAATTGGGTACATGAGCTAGGAGATGGTACCGTATATGGTCTGCCTTCAGGTTGGGGAAATAATGAAATCCAAGAATATACTGACGCAGATGAAAACTCTAAGATTGAAATGGATGGAGATGTCTCGGCTTTGATGATATCGGTGACTGAAGACTCTCCAGAAAATTACTTGTCAGCAAAATTAACAACACAAAACTTACAATCCTTTAGATATGGAAAAATAGATGCTCGGATCAAATTACCTACAGCTCAAGGCATGTGGCCGGCATTTTGGACGCTTGGTGATAACAGGCCTGATATCGATTGGCCAGGATGTGGTGAAATTGACATTTTAGAGTTAGTGGGTAATCAACCCAATACAGTTCATGCTAATGTTCATTATACGGGTGCAGACAATAAGTATGAAAACGATGAAGGGTCCCCCATAACATTGGATGAAACCTTTGACTTAAACTATCATGATTTTGGAATAGAATGGACACCAACAGAGATTATTTTCAGTCTAGACGGTGATGTATACAAGACTACAGTGATCACTGAACACATGAAGGAATTTCAGCGATCTTTCTATCTCATTTTAAACATAGCGGTTGGAGGACCATGGGCTGGCAATCCTGATGAAACTACCACATTCCCTCAAAATATGTACGTGGACTACATTCGATATTATAGTAAAGATGACTTCGCAGCTGATGCCCCACCTTTATTAGTTGTCGAGGAAGAAACCGTTGGTAATTTTGTGGATCAAAATATAGCTCAGCTTGCTTTTAACTCAACATTGAATCAATTTTCAGGCTTGGAGTTGAAAATACATGGAGCCGGTGGAGAACCATTGATTTCTGCATCTGATAGTGCTATTGAAGGCGATAGTTCGTTGCTGTTTAGCTATCCAGGTGTTAATTGGGGCGGTGGTTGGTTTGAAATGGATACGCCTAAGGATCTGTCATCTTATGCGTCAGGCAACATTGTATTTTCTATTCAGCAAAGCGGATCAATGAATGACGCAGAATTTAAATTAGAGGCTGTAAGTAATAGTGCTGCAGTATTCTTAGTAAATTATACACCAACTCAATTACAAAATGGTTTTGTGGAATATATAATTCCAATATCAGATTTTATGGATTTAGATCTTACGGAAATAAAAATTCCATTTGCACTTTGGAATGTTGTAAATGATAGTGGCAGTTTCACACAGGTTGATGTTATTATAGATAATATTTATTGGGAACAGTAGATAGTGCCTTTAGGAGATAATATTTATTTACCTCATAATCAAATGACAAATAAAATAGCTCCATTGTCCCTGAGAAAAGAAAGTCAACTAAAACACCATATTACTTCAACAGTTTGGCAAAAAAATATTTCTCAGAAGAAAGAAAAACTAACATCAAAAAGTAGTGTAGAGAATCAAAATTCACTTTCCCAACAAAATAAGAAAACCACGGCTTCCCCAATAACTCAATAGTATAAAAGATCCTAAAATTTTGATTACCCAACGTAGGCATCGGAGAATTTAAGTAATAAAAAAGCACCTCAAAATTTGAAGTGCTTTGCCTTATTTTTTCAATCAAAACTGAGTTACATCGCTACACAGTATATAACCATATATGCACCCGTACTTTGCAAATAATTAAAGTATTTGTGCGTCATATCTACCGGCACCTCCAATGAAGGAAGTAAAACCTTTACAGATTCTTTTGTTTTACTGATTACTCTAAGTGTATTTATCGAAAGATTATTTTTTGATATTTTGCTGCTCATTTCTTGTTTCTTTTTGGGTTAAAAATTATTGTTTTAATAACAGACCTCTTAAAAAACCTTTGACTTTAAACTATCCTAGTTTGCTGTTGTCCCTATTAAACATCAAAACAATAAAAAGGATTGCTCCATATGTGTTAATAAAATCTAAATGGTTGATGAAAGACAAACACCAAAGATAATATGTTAATAATCCACAATATTAAAACATAAATTCAATGGCTATTATTGCACGATAACGTTGACATCTTACTTTATTTTGATATTTATTGGAATAAAATAGACTAAGTTGAACTTATAACTACTTTTGTACCTTAATAATATGCTAAATCAAATGTAACACGAAGGTGATACAGGCACATATGGGGCTGACTGGTATCGACGGGATCGATAATTTTATAGTAAGCATGCAGGGGGAAGATTGTATACTCCTTAACCATTTTCAATCACATATTAATTGGCGAGAATAATTTCGCAATGGCTGCATAATCTAGGATTATAAAGCTTTTAGTCAATACGCTTGACGCTCAATACACAGCGTAACGACTTAAACAACTTTGAGTAAGGACTGGTAGATACTTCGATACCTATCCGAGATTAAGAAGATAAGGTGATAGCGTCGCCGTTTTTATGCCTGCTATCACTCGAAAATTCGAATATTAACTAAGCATGTAGAAGGCTATCGGATGCTTTCTCCGGACCAGGGTTCGACTCCCTGCAGCTCCACTAAATTTCTAAAAGAAGCCTTTAAGGATACATCCTTAAAGGCTTCTTTTTATTACATTACACTCTAATTTATACTTAATATTACTCCATGGGACTTACCAACAACGACATATTCAAAAAACTTAGAGTTGCATTACAACTTCGAGACGACCAGATTGTCGAAATACTGAAACTTGTCGACTTTAAAGCTAGTAAAAGTGAATTGGGAGCTTTTTTTAGAAATGAAGAACATCCTAAATATATGGAATGTGGAGATCAGATCTTAAGAAACTTCTTGAACGGACTTGTGATTCATCTGCGTGGACCAAGAGATAATAAGAAGCCGAGTATAGCAAGTAAGTCTGAACCTAAAAAGCACGTAAAAGAAAGTCCATTAAAAAGAGCCCGAAGAGAAAAAAGAGATTAATATTTCTTATTCAAATGAGTTGCAAGATGATGTCCCATGCTAAAACAAGCCTGTAATAGATATCCGCCAGTTGGTGCGTTCCAATCTAGCATTTCTCCTATTGTATAGTTATCTGGCATCTTATTCAATTGAAAATTGGCATCTACCTCAGAAAGGTCGATTCCTCCTGTTGTAGATATCGCTTGGTCGATATCTGTTGCATATTCTAGATTTATCGGCAATGCTTTTATACTTTTTGCAAGAGAGTCCGTATCGAGGTATTCATCTTTACTAAGGACAGATTTCAGCAATTGCACTTTTATCTTTTCCAACTTCAAATCCTTTATCAGAGCATCCGTTATTTTCCTTTTTGAAGATGACAGCCGTTTAATCACTTCGTCTAAAGTTAGCATTGGCTTAAGATCCATTTCTATTCTTGACGTTCCATTATCAGTGAGTTGTTTTTGTATCTGATCAGTCAATGCATATACGGCACTGCCTTCCAGTCCAAATTCTGTTATCATTGCCTCCCCCACTTCTCTTTTATCTAAACAGCTGACAGAAATATTTTTTAGAGGTTTCCCAGCTGCCTTTGATATGAAGTCAAGATCCCAGTTCACACCATAAGCACAATTTGCAGCTACAAATGGATTCGCTTGTATCCCTTTTAATCTAAATGCTTCACTCCAAGTCCCGTCAGAGCCAGTCACCTTCCAACTACCACCTCCGAGACAGAATACAACAATATCAGCCTCGATCTCACCACCATCACTTAAGGTCAGCATATTTTTATCAGACCAGCCCGTCCATTCACTGTTAAATATGACATTGTGGCCTCTTGCCCTAATGACTTCTTTAATCTTAGCCAATACTTCTATCGGTTTTATACCTTTCTCAGGGAATACCCTTCTACTTGAGCCTACATAAGTAGGGATACCAATAGAATCCAACCAAGTTCTAAATTGATCATTATTAAAACCTAACAATGCTCCATCTAAAAAACCTCTTGGATTATATTTTGAAATCAGTCCATCAATTGACTCTGAATGAGTGAGATTAAAACCTCCTTTACCAGCTACAAGAAACTTTCGCCCCATAGCCTTATTTCTTTCATACAGAGTCACATCAAATAAGTCTCCATCTAGAAAAGATGCCAATGATAATGCTGATGCTCCGCCACCTATAATCGCTATTGTCTTCTTACTCAACATCTATTATTTCTATAGTTCTATCATTGAAAATAAGAGTGTCCCCCGATTTCTTACCCATCAATAATTTACCGACAGGACTAATCATTGAAATGGCATAATACTTCTTTCCGTCTATCTTGATACTTCCATGCCCGATAGATATATAATAACTACCAGTATTACACCTAACAAGACTTCCAAGCACTACTTCTCCAGTATTTATGACGTTTTTGATTTGATTCAATGTCTCTAATGCAAAATTGACTTTATTCAACTGCATTTCAGTTTTGTCAATCTCCATCTGCATCATTTCTCTTCCTGTCTCAAACTTATCTCCTGCAGAGCTCTTCGTATCATTATTTTTAGATTGTTGCATCGACTCTAGCGTTCGCCCATAGTTATTTACCTTATCAGTAAGTTCATTGACTAATGCTTGATGTATTGTCTTTTTCAGGTTCTTGTTTTTCACTTCTGTGTTTCTTAAAAACTTAAATACTTCACTAAAATCATACCTTTCTATCGACGAAAAGTGCTGGAAAGGCAAATAAACAACATAAATTCCCAAACATACTTCATCATATGGCATTTATAGAGATGTAATTTACGATATTTGTGCGCTGTAAGAAAAAATTGAGAAATCATCACGGTAGCAAATTATCATATTGATATGTTAGGAATGCTCTAAAATCAGTTTTCAAGAAAGATGACAATAAAGAACGCGGAAGAACTAGAAGGGCTCAAAGCAGCTGGACATGCTGTAGCAGTTACTTTAAAAAAGATGAAAGAATTTACCAAAGTAGGTATGAGTACTCGAGAGATCGATGACTTTGGCGGTGATCTACTGTCTGAATTTGGAGCTTTCTCTGCACCTATCAAGGATTATGATTTCCCAGGACATACTTGTATTAGTGTGAATCATGTAGCGTGCCATGGCATACCATCAGATACCTTGATATTACAAGAAGGAGATTTGATAAACATAGATGTGTCAGCAGAGCTAAACGGCTTCTATGGCGACAATGGAGGGTCTTTTGTTGTAGGAGAAGACATACACAACCATAGACCGCTTATTACTGCATCTCAAGAGATATTGCAGCTCGCAATGCAAAACATCAAAAATGGTGTTAGAATATCAAACGTAGGAGGCATCATAGAGCGTGAAGCAAAGAAGAGAGGATTCCAAGTTATCAAAAACTTATGTGGTCATGGAATTGGCAGAAAACTCCACGAACCGCCAACCGAAATCACAAACTATAGAGATAGATTTAATACGCAAAGATTCCAGAAGAACTCTGTAATAGCATTAGAAACATTCATCTCTACTAAGTCAAAGTATGTGCACGAACAAGAGGATGGCTGGACAATGAAAACTAAAGATAATAGCTTCGTTACCCAACATGAACATACACTTGTTGTTACGGATGACTACCCTATCATACTGACAGCGGGGAACGGCGTTTTTGAATTTTAGGACTTCCACTATCGTTTCCTAATCAATACCTTATAGAAATTATCATGGAAGAACGTCCAATTTCAATGCGGCACTTTATTATTCTTGGTGTTCTAAGTTTAGTTTGGGGTAGTTCTTTTATTCTTATCAAGAAGGCTCTTATCTCATTTGATCCATTTGATCTTGCTTGTATGAGACTTGGAGTATCGGCTCTTGCTTTTACTCCTGTAATAATATATAACCGAAAAAGAATTCCTTGGCATAGATGGAAACTGTTTCTTACAGTCGGTCTTTGCGGCAGCGGTATCCCTGCATTCATGTATTTCCTTGCACAGACGAATATCAACAGTATGATATCCGGTCTTCTCAATAGCTTGACGCCAATCTGGACTTTGATTATTGGAATCATAATTTTTAAAAACCCAATGGACAAGTACAAAACCACTGGTGTATTGATTGGTTTTATCGGAGCCGCTTCATTGATGATTTTTGGAGAAAGTGAAGGATCCAATAGCAATCTATGGTATGGCCTTTTCATAGTGGTCGGTACTCTTTGCTATGGTATGAGTGGCAATCTTGTGAAGCACTATCTTCAGGATGTAGACAGTATTATTATCAGTGCTACTTCTTTCTTTCTAGTTGGGATACCAGCCTTGATTATCATGCTGATGCGAGGCAGTATTTTTGAAGTTACTATGTCAGATCAAGTGATGTATTCTTTTGGAGCACTGATTCTATTATCATTGATCGGCACCGTACTGGCGACTATTATTTTCTACAAACTTATCCAAGAGACAAATGCCGTATTTGGTAGTTCTGTGGCATACATTATGCCTTTGGTTGCCATTTTATGGGGATTTCTCGATGGTGAAGGATTGGGATTAGTTGTATTGATCAGTATGGCATTGATCCTTTCTGGTGTATATTTAATAAAGAAACAATCTAAAACCTAATACGCAGATGAATCAAATTCCAGGTTTATATATCACATACTCTGAAGGGAAAGGACGAGGCGTATTCACAAGTCAAGATATAGAGAAAGGTGCTGTCATTGAAGTATGTCCTGCACTTATCATCCCAAAGGCGGAGCTTCCCATTATCCACAAGACAGTACTGCATGACTATTATTTCCTGTGGGGACATGACTTAGAAGATTGTGCCATTGCTCTAGGGTTTGGTAGCATCTATAATCATGAATTAATACCCAACGCTAATTTCATTCTAGATATCGAACAACAAACGATAGATATAGAAGCGATAAAGGATATCAGTGCTGGAGATGAGATTACACTCAATTATCATGGAGAATCAGGCAATGCTGACAAGTTGTGGTTTTGAGAACTTGAGTGTTTTGTTGTTTTGTTGAATCGCACTACTTGGAAAAGTGAGAACCCTCCAAGGGATCAAGAGCCCATTCCGAAGATCGAATAGCTGTACAATTTCACTTTAAACTTCTTGACTTTATCAAAACACAAACAACCTATCTAGCCAACCAAATCCAACCTTTCATCTAAAAAAAAGGTCTATATTGATATATTGTAACTAAGACCAAACATATATAGAATGAAATCATTATATAAATTAACCTTTTTATTTCTTTCTCTTCTATCCTTCAGCCTATTTATATCTTGTAGTAATGATGACCTGAGGTCTACCGATTGCATATTCGTCCAAAATGACGATAAAAAAGATGGTCTTATAGACGAGACTGAACAATCAATTATGGATAAGTGCCGTATTGACCAACTTACAGACATTTCCGAAATTAAATCAAACCTTTTGGGAGAATGGAATATCATTGGGCATGGAGAAGGATGGTCTGCTTCCGCATCTCAACCTTGTGGCAAGGTTATATTTACAGAAACCAAATTTACTTTTGATTTCCATAGTAAGAATGAAGACAAACTATATTCTGGTGATTGGGACATCACAAAGAATGAAAATGGTACCAGCTTATTGGAATTAACAGGAGATGACGCCTACCCTCTCAGAATATCTATTTTCTGTGATGAATACATGTTTTTCGACCACACTTCAAGGGATGGCGATATGTACATTTATGAAAAGAAATAGTTTCTATGAATTACAACGGCGCGGAACCGAAACTTCCAGAATAAACTCAAACTGAACGCTATAATGTGATTATTCTACCGAACAATTTCCAATAATATTAATCGATCCTGAATTAAGAGAATAGATAGAAGATGAAACCCCAGAAGTTGCACCCCGTTTCACAGTACAATTTTCTACTGTAAGAAGTCCTTCATTATAAATTGCAGACCCGTCCGATCCAGCTCCTCCAATTATCGATAATCCAGAAATATTGACATTACTACTTCCCGCAACATGGAACAAATGACTAATCAATGAATTATCAGGATCAGAAACTTCGATACTTATCCCTTCGAAAGGATCCGCTAGAATAGTAATATTTTTATCTAATAATAAAACATCGGAATCAATACCTATTGTCTTTCCTCTAAGTGCAATACTAAATAGAATAGTATCTCCATCCATAGCACAGTCGAGAACTGAACGCAGCGTTCCAGGACCATTATCATCTGTAGATGTAACTAATCCACAATCCCCCACGATCCCAAACTCTGTTCTACCATCAGCATTCACATTAAATGCAATGTTTCTAACGGTATTACCGCATGTTACGATAAGTGTATCATGAGCAGAATTCCAACTGGTCGTCGGCAAATCGTCACCTTGATGATGCGGAAACAATAACACTTTAAAATCCGGGGATATACTATTGCTCTCAACAATTAGCCTAGGTCTAATATAGTTTGGATTCGCATTGTACGGATTTCCATTAAAATAATCTGTGTAGGTCAATGTGTCTTGATAACCAGGTAAGACAATACCGTCATATCCCGTATTATCTAGTACTCGAACCAACAATCTTCTGCTTCCTTCGCTAGTCGGTTCTTTAAGAATAATATCTGCCTTATAATCCTCATCAACCAAATTAACATCAGTAGACTCAATAGTTAAATCTCTTGCTATTTGACCAAGCCATTTATAATTATGGATATCAGAGTCTTTTTTGATATCATCTACTACAAGTACAAATGGCTTTTCTCCTTTGAATACGCCCACTGATCGATATACTTTCTCCATCGGGTTATATTCTCGCTTTACCATTCGTTCCAACTTACCTTCTACATGCCAGTGCGGAAAATCATAAAATGGCAAATTAAAATGAGGTTCTTCACGTTCTATAAATTGCCATTCATTCCAAGTTTCAGCTACCGCTACCCATCCATTATTACCTAACCAAGGGTGATCATTTACAGGAAGCTGAGCTGACCAGTGCCATTCCCATGTGTAAGCATCCGTCGCATCTCCAGCAACCTTTGTAAGTTCATCATTTGGATACCATTCCAGTAATTTCCCTGGCTGTCGACATTTATCTCCATCGGGATCTCCAACTCCCATAGCTATATCATCTACCAATATACCGCTGTGAAACCATGTTGGTTGAAACTGACTCCCACCGTATGATTTCCTTATCCATATTCTCCCTAGTGCACTTAGAGTAAAATCATTTCTATCTCCATGTGTATGTCCACCCATATCTTGTCTGCAATGAAACTGAACAGCAATATCTAAACTATCCAATCCACTTCTCATTACTGCAAGCCCTCTGTCTTCCGCTATAAAATCTTCTTTGACAATACTATATGCTTGTGTATTCCAAGTACTACTATTATCATAATCTTGGGAAAATATTCCTGCAAGAAGTAAATAATTGTGGTAAGAATCATCTGGCAAAATTTGCTGGTAAACATAATCATCAGAATCTACGAAATAGTCTCTTTCAATATAATTTCTCCAAACAAAATCTATTGAAGGATCATTTGGGTATACCCACTTAAGTCCGATGATATCCGAGGCATTGAATTTATAACCGCCAATAACATCATCATGTCCACTGCCTCCCCAAACATCATATGAAGTAAATCCATGTCCGTATGGCTGTACAATAGCGGGTAAGAACTTTGTTCCAAAAGATTTCACATGAGGATGTGCTAACATGCTGTACCCTCTTTTGGCAAGTGCAACTGCGGTAGTAACAAACATATAATTTTTCCCAAGACCTTCATATCCAGCTCCTGAATCATAGAATCCATAATTGATGAAATTATGATATGCGCGGCACCATCTTTCCGTTAGAGCTTCACTATATCCGAACTCGCCTTCAATAGCAAGGTTTGTTATAATCTCAAATGAATTAAGTCCTGCCCAATTACTCGTAGCAGCATAAGCAGCCAATCCACCACCATGTCTAGGATAAGTAATTATGATTTTCGCAATAGCCATCCGAACAGTATCTCTTTGTCCAGTCGTCATTGCATTGTAATGCAGATCATAAGCCATCGCCATATGACTACCTCCAAAATTATTATAGTTATTACCGTTAGGATTTACATCTGGATCATCTAGTGCCAGAGCGGCCCAGAAAGTCATAGCTTTCGCTAACATATCAGATCTCGTCGCATAGTCCAATCCTGTATCAGAATCACTTCCCCCTTCATTAATCATACATTCGAATGCTTCGAATGCCATTGCAGAAGCCGTAATATGTTTTCTTTTTATTTCAATACCATCCCATACTGTGGGATCTAATGCAACGAGCTTATAGTACTCTGGATTACTATTCCATTTGCCTGCATTATCTATTCTTTTATTATTCTGAGCATCTCGTCCGTATGATGAATTATGATTATATGTGCCTCCATTACTATATCCCAAGTGCATCAATGTCGTATAGGCATGTATCTGAGCAGCTACTTCTTGCCCACTTTCCGTAGTACTTAACCTTAATTTCATTGCAGGAATATCATCCGGACCAAAATAGACTCTCGGGTGAACACCAACATCAGGCACACTATCAATTACACGCAATCCTTCGAAATCCCATTCAAATTGGCGTTGACCTAAGCCAGTATCATCTGAATTATCATAGTCCGTCCATCGATCAATATATCCGCCAATTTGTGATTGAGCTGCTCCTTGTCCTGCACTCAACGCTACGCAAAAAATTATACTTAATTTAAAAAATCTCCTCATTAACTGTATTGACTTTATTTTCTTTATGGAATACTTCTTTTATCCTTAGTTGTTAAGGATAACTCTATCCCCTTTGCAATAAACATTAAATCCATCTCTTTTCAAAAACCCCACTAGTGTCATTCCTTGCTCTTCCGCTAACTGTACCGCTAATGAAGAAGGAGCTCCTATAGCGGCCAAAAGACCAACACCCGCTTTACTTGCCTTTTGAACCAATTCAAAACTCGCTCTTCCGCTTACTAGTATCATGCTGGAGGACAATGGATAATCGGGATTCGCCCCAATCAACTTATCCATGGCATTGTGTCTTCCTACATCTTCTCTAACATCAATAAATTCACCTAATTCATCAACAAGTGCACAGGCATGTATGCCTCCTGTCTTTGAGAAGTTTATTTGTTGATCGAATAGAAACTTTGGCAATTTCATCAGCACCTCACTATCTATACTAAAGCTAGATTTCCAGGGTAGATGCATCGTTTCTGAATGTATGCTATCAATAGAAGCCTTACCGCATACTCCACAACTCGATGTCGTATAGAAATTCCTACTGAATCGATTCGGATCAAAATTTACATCCTCTCGAAACAAAACTTCTATAATATTGGGTTCGCGCTGATTTATCTCTAATATTTGAGATTGATCTGAGATCATTCCTTCCGTGAATAAGAATCCTCTAGAAAGAGAAACATCATCTCCTGGCGTACGCATAGTGACCGCGATACTTACAGTTCTATATGCACCATGATTGGTATGATATCGCACTCTGATTTCTAGTGGCTCTTCGGTAGATAAAAAATCTAATATATTCGAAGTCTTACCTTTCTTATATCTCGTTATTTCCTTTGATACTATAGAGTCCAATAGATCTATGCATTTGGATTTGGGTATAGATCCGACTCATCCTCGTCTCTTGGCTTCAGACATGTCCAATCCTTCTCTATCAATACATATAATCCTTCATCAGTACCATTATCCATTTCTGCATCGAATCCTTCAAGGTCTGTTTTATACCATTCTTTCACATCTTTACCAGATAGTTCTATTTTGATATGATTTGTTTTCAAATCTACACAGAGATAATCGGGGTTCGCCTTTGAGTTTGCGATCACTGAATACTTAAATGCAGATGAACTACCAAATTTGCACGAACTTGTAACTTTCCCTTTTTTGTGTAACTTTTTTATATCAGCACTTGACAATCTAAATCTGATTGAAGAGTCTTTAATTCTTACTTTCATAACTGTTTGTTTTCTTTTATACATTTAATACTTCTCCACAAAACTTGCAGTGCTTTGCGTCATTATCATGTCCATCCTTGCTGCAATATCTACAAGATTGAGTAGACACTTTGTTTTTTTTTGTTTTTTCGGCCTGTTGCATTGCTTCAGCAGTCACTATTCCAGTCGGTACAGCAATAATCGCATATCCCGATATCATGATTACAGCAGCTATGGCCTGACCAAATGGTGTAACAGGGGAAATATCTCCATAACCTACCGTTGTCAAAGTCACAATCGCCCAATATATACTCCTTGGTATACTATCAAACTGATCATTGCTAGTGCCTTCTACCAAATACATGATTGATCCAAAAATACTTACCATTATCAAAATGAATATGACGAATACAAAGATCTTATCACGACTTGCTTTTAGAGCAGCCATTATAACTTGTCCTTGCGAAAGAAAGTTCGCTAACTTAAATATTCTAAATACTCTCAACAACCGCAAGCCCCTCACTATCATAAGACTGTGTGTCCCAGCAAAGATTAAACTGAGATAAGTAGGTAGTATAGACATCAAATCAATGACTCCGAAAAAACTCTTCGCATACTTCAATGGTTTATGAACGGCGTATAATCTCAATCCATATTCAATTGTAAAAAATATAGTAAAAGCCCACTCTAAAACTGTGAATATCGTCCCGTACTGATCCTGATAACTAGGTACTGATTCTACGATCACTATTATTACACTGGCCAATATCGCAACCAGTAAAATGATATCAAACCACTTACCCTTTCTAGTATCCGCCTCGAAAATCACTTCGTGCAAACGTTCTCTAAATGGACTAAATTCCTTTTTATTATTTTGACTCATAAAACCTAAAAATATGAATTATTACTCAAACTCTTTTAATATTTCGATCACATCCATTAATAGCTTATTACCATCTTCAGAAAATCCAGAATAATCATTGTCGCGGTATGCAATAATAGCCATCATGAAATTGTCAGCTAAGATCTCATCTGGATGAATTATATATTGGGTATTGTCTTTTATTAATTCAAAAAAATCAGCGTTATGTTCAAATGAAAGCGAAGACTCTCCTTTTTGATTAATACCTAGTGTAACTTGATTCTCAGTAATTTTAATCAATGGAAACAAGTCAAAGTTTAGATAGGCAAAAAAAGAAGGCATTGACTCCTCATACCTTTCTTTTTTGGTAAGGATAAGCGGTAAGGCACGCTGCACCTCTCCTTTGTCGTTTGTAAGATTTATAGCATAATCTCTTCTCATTCCATCTGGATTTGAAAGTAACCTATCTTGGATATATTTGGGTAGTACTAAATCTTCCTCAAACTTTTCAAAGCCGATTAGAGCATACATCTTATCTCGAAAATCATCATTGTACCGACTAAGAATATGAAATATCTCGTGAAGCATTATCGGCATTTGTTTCTTTATTGATGGAACTTCAAATATATTATCAGGTAAGATGATAGCATTCTCTCTAGTATAATATACACTAGGTCCAAAGTGGTTTGTCTTTGTTTTAATAAGATCGATGTGTTCAGGATAGAGTTTTGGATTTATCTTATCAATCGCTGATTTTGCAGAAATAAATACTTCTTGCATAAATGCCTTTTCCTCTGGTTCGAATTCTGACATTTCATCTTTCAACATTGCTTGATAGAGTACCTTTGATTCGCCACCACTTTCAGGCATATCTGTCTTTTTCATTTGGATAGACATATCTGCAATAGATAAAAAGTCAAAAAAGCCATCTGTTTTATCAACAACTATCTTAGCCTCCGATTCTTTTTTACTTAGAAATTCCAGTCCAGTATCTGATGAAATAACGACATCTTTTGCAACTTCCTTCTTATTTGATTTACATCCAACTGTCACCAGTAAAAAACAGGCGAACAGAAAAGTATTAATGATTGATTTCATATTTCTTATCTCTTTATATTTTATTATTCTTTGCTGTAACTAGGGTGAAAACGCAATAAGGTATCTCTTAGATATGTTCTATCCAAATGTGTATATATTTCTGTAGTCGTAATACTCTCATGTCCCAACATGTCTTGCACCACTCTCAAATCTGCACCTCCCTCTACCAAGTGAGTTGCAAATGAATGACGAAATGTGTGTGGACTTACCACTTTGTCTATTCCAGCTTCTTCTACTGCCTTTTTAATGACCAAAAAAACCATAACACGGCTAAGTTTCTTCCCTCTCCTATTCAAGAAAACAAAGTCTTCATGACCATGTGCTATCTTTAGTGTCTTTCGCGTATGATCGACATATTGGGAGATTTGATTGATTGCAGAACCACCAATTGGGACTATTCTTTCTTTATCTCCTTTCCCGATAACTCTTACGAATCCTTCCTCTGGAAAGAAGTTACTTAACTTCAAATTCACCAACTCACTAACTCTAATTCCGCAAGCATACAGTGTCTCTAATATTGCTCTATTTCTGTGACCACCTTTTTTCACATCACTTACATCCATACTATCAAAGATCAATCTGATCTCTTCGTAGCTCAGAACATCAGGAATCTTTCTTCTCAGTTTAGGACCTTCCAATAATTCGGAAGGATCAACATTGATCATATCCTCCATCAGCAAAAACTTATAGAATGCCTTTACGCCTGAGATGATCCTCGCTTGGGTAAATTCGCCTATTCCAATCTTATTGATATATATTATAAAAGACTCTAGATCTGACAGTTTTACTTGTTCTGGTGTCTTTTCTTGCTTCGTCTGTACAAAGTATTGATACAACTTATCTACATCATACTTGTATGCCTCTATAGAGTTCTCTGACAACGAGCGTTCTAGTAGCAAGTAAGTTTCGAAACCTTTGATGTATGGTGACCAATTCATGGTACAAAGTTAATATATAATGAAGATTGTAAAGAACATAGTATTCTAAATTGAAGTTCTTCATTAATCTACTTATCAAAATATGCGCTAAACTTCTCTTTTAGATATGCATTGTCAGTATGCCCAGCTTTAATAAATACATCCTCTAATCGATTTTCTAAATAATCAGGATCGTCTATATAAAGCAGCAAGTAATTTGTACTTAGTTGTTTCAATTCACCGCCTTCATGTTCATTCAAGGCATAAATTAATACTTTATCATCTTTTTTAGGATATATCGCACCGACAATAAGGTTGAGCCTGCCTTGCTTTTTTTTTCGAGACCTTTCAATAGATTCAGCCGTAGTTGATAAAAATTCAATATAATTCTGTCAATGTCTGCCGATTCTTTATTATTAAAAGTCACTGTCTTTCTATTTTTTTCAAAAGTTCTGTACTCAATTGTATTTTTGATATCAAAGCTATTTAATCTATCTAGCAAGAAAATTAGATAATCATAGAAGTTAGATTTTTTGTATTCAGAAAAACGAGTGAGAAGTCCAATATAAATACCTATTCGTTCCCAGTCCTTGTTTCTAAATGATAAGTCTAGCTGATACATGATAATATCAGCATAAAAGGTTGCATCATTTAAAATTAATTCACGTTTAAGTTTAAATAGATCCGCTCTTAATAACTGATCTTTTGTTGGAGCGGTGCAGTCCATTCGTTTTCCAGACCTTAGATCTTCAGCAGCCTGCATTTTCATTGAAACATAATTACGTAGTACATTTCGTTTTACACGGTCAGTATTTCCTTGCGCGGTCAATCCACAGATAAACAAGGATAAAATAATAATATAACCTGTTCTAAAAAACATTTTGAGTTTATGATTATAGCATTACGAAAAATTACAAAACAATACTTTTATCATGGCAGCACTGGTGTTTCTTTGCAATTCTAATCTTCAGGATGCATGACAATCCATCCATCTTCCTCCAAATATGTATTGATCTTTTGAGAGCTTTTAGATCCGTCCGGATATCTGCACACCTCTGTGATAATGTAGTGTTTATCTGAGATCATTTCCCTTACCGGAAAACTTCTTTTTACATCTTTAAAATCTGGAAATCCATTCTCAGAAAATGAAGAAATAAATTCGCTTTCAAGTGCCCTAGATACAGGTTTTGATAGCTTCGCAAGCGCAATCTCATCCATATTCTCTCTTCCGGCTAGCATGATTATTGCCTCTCTCTTGAAATTTTTATACTTCAATACGTCATCTATGTTTTTCTTAGAATAAGCATCCTCGATTGATAGTATCGCGCCTTCTGGAGTACTTCTATCCAAGTCAAAATGATCTTCCCCTTCATTTATCACAATACCTCCGAGTGATCTATCAAAATTAGGTATTTGATCCTTTGGTAATCCATCTCGTATTGCTCTTATAGTATATCCACCTATTAAGATTCCATTTTCAAATATCATCCAATCTGAAATAATTGACTCGTCTACTCCTATTCTTTGGTTGATGCTAATTGTTTTTACATCCCTTGGTACATTTCCAACTTTACCAAAAAGATTCCCATCAGTATCAAATTCAGGCTCTACTAGCCAAATATGTTCAGACATGCCATTATCGGCAAATCTGACTTTTACAGAAAAATACACTTGATCAGAAGTAGGATTTTGTAAACATTTCTTAAAGTAATTAAGCGTCAACCTGGCTTTCTCAATCCCAGAATTCATACGCTCATTCTCATTACTTACATCCACAATACTAGAATCTGGCTGAGTTATTTCTGCCGGCTTTTGTTGTTTTTTTTTTTTGAAGACCCAAATAGCTTTTTGAAAAATCCCATGGTAGTTTTGTTTTTGATTATTGTGCTTAGATAGTACACACAATATAAATTAGTTTTTGAAAACCAAAAAATAGGAATGAATTTATTGCTTCATCATTTTTGTTAGACCGCCATAGATTCTAATGGTTAATATCAACTTGATCAAGTGCAATACATATCACACCTGCTTCAATAATATTACTTATTCTTCAATTCCGCTAATTTCCCAATAGAGTACTTATCCCCAAGCTTGGCAGCTTTCGAGTACCAAAACAATGCTTTGTCTATGTCTTTTTTTATTTCATTGCCTGTTTCATACATGTAAGCTAGATTAACCTGAGCCTGAAAAAAACCAAGATTTCCTGATTTCTCGTAACACTCAATAGCTTTATCAAAGTCCTGAGGTACAGCTTCCCCATTGAAATAAACATTTCCTAATTCATAAATCCCATACATCTCATCATTTTCAAAAGATCGATTTAAGAGAAATAGCGCTTTATCAATATCTTTCTCTCCTCCGTGACCAAAAAGATACATTCGTCCCAAATTTGTAATTGCAATCGGTTCGTTTTGGGCAGAGGCTTTTATAAATTCCTTTTTCGCTAACACATAATTGGGTGCAATATCAGTCCCTGTTAAATATATCGTCCCCAAATTGTTCTGAGCTGCAGTATGTCCTTTATCAGAAGCTATTTCTAACAACTCAATTGCTTTTTTAATATCCTTTTTATAGTAAACTCCTTTTTCATATAAACCCGCCAGGTTTGATAAAGCGTATACATCTCCCATATTCGCTGCTTCTTTAAAATACTTCACAGCCTTGTCCATGTCCTGATCAACATGATATCCATTCTCATAAAAGTCTCCTAAATTATTAATAGCTCTACTATGCCCAAGGTCAGCGGATAGAGAATAGTACGCATAGGCCTTTTCATAATCTTGATCAACTGTCAATCCATTTGAATATGCATAACCTAGATTATTTAAAATGGTATCCGATTTATTGACAGTTGCTTCCCATTCTTGGATAAGGGATTTAATTTCACTATCTGACTTTTCTGTCCAATTTCTTTGCGCAGTAATTGAGCTGATTATGAATAATATCAACACCGCAATTATTATCTGTCTCATACATTATCGTTTATAAAAGGCTGGAATATTAACGCTCCACTATACCATTATCTAAGCACTCAAACACTCGTGCTGGAAACTTCTCCATCAACATGTAATCGTGTGTTGCTATTAATATCGCTGTCTTATTCTCGGAAGCTACAGAGTATAACATTTGCATAATCTCTTCGCTTGATTCTGGATCTAGATTTCCCGTAGGTTCGTCTGCGATAATTATTTCTGGTTTATTTAATATGGCTCTCCCTATGACGACTTTTTGTTGTTCTCCACCTGACAACTGGAAAACGGATTTGTCTTTTTTGTCCATTAATCCAGTCTGAGTGAGTACTTCATCTACTCTTTGGCTTCGACTTTTAGGATCTTTCCACTCTATGGCCTTGAGTGCATAATCTAAGTTTTGAGCGACTGTCCATTTTTCGAAAAGATGAAACTGCTGGAAGACCATTCCAATTTTACGACGCATCATTGGGATCAACTTCTTATCCAACTTTGTAAGATCGAATCCAGCGATCTGTCCTGTTCCACTGATTAATGGCAAAGCACCATATAGCGTTTTCAAAAAAGTTGACTTCCCTGAACCAGACTTTCCTATCAAGTAACACATTTCAGCATCTGCCATCGAAAAATCTGTATTTCGAAATACTTCCGTACCTCCCTGACCGATAGTCACTTTATTAAGATCTAAAACCAATGGTATACTGCTCATGAAATTAGTTTTGTGAAGGTGATTCTGGCATTTGGGCTATTACTGTATACTTGTCTCCTTTATTATTTAGAACCGTTGACCATAATGAAGCTTCTTCGTCTTTGAATGCATAATTAGCATACAGGTCATCTACTATCCATGTCCCTTCGTCTAATTCCGCTTGCAACTGACCACCAGACCAACCTGAATACCCAACAAAAAACTTGATATTGTCTTTATGGACCATACCTGACGAAATAAGAAATTTCAATTTATCAAAATCCCCACCCCAATATACTCCTCGGCTTATTTCACTACTATTATCCAATAAATCTCCAAGGTTATGAATATAATGGATCGTGTCTGTATCTACTGGACCACCATAAAACACTGGCGCCTCAAATTCAGGAAAATCGGCGACTAACGTCTCGATATTCATATCAATTTTCTTGTTCAATATGAATCCAACTGTACCATCAGGCCTGTGCTCGCATACCGCTATAACTGAACGTCGAAATGGATTCCCTTCCATAAATGGTTCAGCTATAAGTATACTTCCCGCCTTGACAACGTGTTTTGACATATTGATATATTATATAGCTGATGTAGGAAATTTACGATCTACTTTCTTAAACAATCCAGAAATCACCTTTCCATTTCCACCAACCTCTATAATCGACTCTATTCCATTTGATATCATGTTCTCCATGATCTGAGTCCATTTTACTGCACCTGTCAATTGAGCAACTAAGTTTTCTTTGATTCGTGTAGGATCAGTTTCTGGGTTTGCTGTCACATTTTGATACACGGGACAATTAGGTGAATTAAATGTTGTTTTCTCAATTGCATCGGCCAATTGTTCTTGCGCTGGCATCATCAATGGACTGTGAAACGCACCACCAACAGGCAATACTATTGCTCTTCTTGCACCCGCTTCAGTAAACTGACCTACAGCAGTATCTATTCCTGTTTTACTGCCTGAAATCACCAATTGACCTGGGCAATTATAATTAGCTGGTACGACTACATCATCTATTTTTGCGCATATCTCTTCTACTTGAGCATTCTCTAATCCGAGAATAGCAGCCATTGTTCCTGGCACTTTGTCACAAGCCGCTTGCATAGCTATTGCTCTTTGATAGACAAGTTTAAGCCCGTCTTCAAATGTCAAGGTCCCATTAGCTACCAATG
Organism: Herpochondria borealis; assembly: GCA_032274145.1. Taxonomy (NCBI): domain Eukaryota; phylum Rhodophyta; class Florideophyceae; order Ceramiales; family Ceramiaceae; genus Herpochondria; species Herpochondria borealis. Next base: position 28,718 of record JAVCKV010131762.1, on the reverse strand, counting down.
CCGAGAACTCTCCCAACGAATGACCCGCAACTGCATCAGGCTTGTGCCCTCCTCCATCTTTGGCAAACGAAGCCAATGCATGAACGAACAATGCAGGTTGTGTTATTTTTGTCTCTTTAAGATCCTCTGCAGAACCTTCGAACATTATTTCACTGAGCTTGTACCCAAGAATCTCATCTGCCTGATCAAAGATCAATTTACTATCTTTATCATTTGCGTACAAGTCCTTACCCATACCTTCGAATTGTGCTCCCTGACCAGGGAAAACGTATGCTATCATTTTTGGTTCTTTATTATTTTGAATTTACTGACTTCTAATCTAGACATCAGTGATTACATGTGATTTATTCGCCTTTATATTCAGCAAATATATTCTCTGTTTCATACAACTTCACACTTGCTAGTTCACATCCTTTGATATGTGTAACAAGCTGTTGCCATATGAGAATTGTTAGATTTTCTGATGTTGGTTGTACATCCTTGATGAAATCTACATCCAAGTTTAGATTCATATGATCCAACTTTTCCGTTATTTCTCGTTTCATAATGTCCCCTAATTTCTTAGCATCAATTACAAATCCCGTTTGAGGATCAGGAGTCCCTTTTACGGTAACCTCAAGCCGATAATTATGGCCATGCCAATTCTTATTAGCACATTTTCCGAAAAAAGAAAAGTTCTTTTCTTCGCTCCATTCTTCGACCCACAGCTTGTGTGCTGCATTGAATCTCTCTACCCTAGTTACATAAACAATCGCCATGTATTTCTTACTTTTTTAAATTTATTGAAGTGCTTCATAAAAAATTAATAATTCACTTCATTACACCTTCACATTAGTTGAAGCTATATTTTGATGCAAAAATAAACAATAGAAATCACATCTAGGCTTTTCAAGAAGAAATCATGCATTCGCATATATATTCCTATATTCTACCAAAGGATTTGATTAATATCATCACTCATTATATATAAGAATAACTGCCACCTCACCTGCTTTTGTTCCCATTTAGGTAAACTTAACGTATGCATCGATTCATTTCTCACACCTATCCAAAATGACAAATCAAACAATATCTAAGTTTTTTCTTTCTCTATTCAACTCATTATACCCACCTTTGTCGTTTATATTTAAATTAAGACTCAGTTTCATGTATAGAATTATCTTTTTCTTCATTTTCCTTCTTTCATTTACAACAGGCTTTTCACAAAGAGCTGAAAAAACCTTCGATGATGAGAACTTCTTAAATATAGGTATGAAAAACCTAAGCTTCGGTTATGGAATGGAGTTTCCTTTTGGTGACATGGCAGATCGTTACTCAAGCAACCTAAAATTCACTTTAGGTGGAGAACGAATTACTAAAAACAATTGGATCTACGGAATCGAATTCGCATTTATGTTTGGAGATACTGTAAAAGAAGATCCGCTAGCTCAACTTAGGCTTTCTAATGATGAATTACTTGGTGCTGATAATGCCTATGCAGATGTATTCCAAAGAGAAAGAGGTGCATTTCTAGGAATCAATGTTGGAAAGATAATTAGCTTCAGTGATAAATCTAGATCAGGATTAAGGATAACTGGTGCGTTTGGAATACTCGCTCATAAAATTAGAATCATAGATGAATCAAGGGCACTCCCTCAGATCGAAGGAGACTACTTAAAGGGATACGACCGCCTTACCAGGGGTTTTGCTTTGAGAGAATTCATAGGATATCAACATATAAGTGAAGATAAACGGATTAACTTTTATATAGGTCTAGAGTTTACTCAAGGATTCACAAAACATGTAAGAGCCATTGATTTTGATTCTGGCTTACCTCCCGATCCTTCCACAAGGTTTGATGGCCTCGTAAGTCTCAAAGCGGCTTGGGTGCTTCCATTTTTTGATGATTATGTCGATGAGCAAGTTTTCTATTAACATCAACTATTAAGATGCTCGTCTTCCTTTATTCTATTCTGATATTCAAATATAAGCTAGCTACTTGGCTGTATTCATTTATGAATATCAAGGCAAAAAGAAGAATGGAAGGATTGAAGAAACAGCAAGTAAGCCTTGATCTTCAATTATCTTCAATTTCTAGTGATCGAATTTTAGTTCATTGTGCTTCTCTTGGAGAATATGAGCAAGCATCCCCAATTATAAGCTGGATAATCAACAATACTGATTCGGATATAGTCATATCGTTCTTTTCTCCTTCAGGATATGAAGATTGTGAACTTCCAGGTGTTCGATGTATGAAATGCTACCTCCCTTTTGATCTAGAATCAGATATACAATCATTCTTAAGCAAAGTAAATCCAAGTAAAGTTATTATCACCAAAAATGAATGGTGGTGGAATATGTTGCAGATTCTTAAATCAAAACAAACACCAACATTTCTTATTTCAAGCACCATTAGAGGCGACCATTATTTTATTAAGTATCCACTTTCATTTTTCAAAAATAGGCTTTTGGCTTTCTCTTCAATATTTGTTCTAAACGCAGCATCAAAAGAAGCATTGTCAGCGATCTATTCACGTAATATCATCGTTTCGGGTGATACTAGAAAAGATCAGGTCTTGAGGATTAAAAATAATGTTGCTTTAAACAAGGGATTAAAACCAACAGTTATTTATGGTAGTATATGGCTAAACGATCTACCTGTGATCAAAGAAATGATTAGTCAATTATCAAATTATAATCATTTTGTATATCCGCACGATCTAGCCGAAGATAATATCAAGTCTATATGTTCAGAACTGAATTGTGAGAATAAACACTCCATCTCAGAAACATCAGGCACTTATGTGATTAACTCTATGGGGCAACTAAAGAAAGATTATTCGTCAGCACATATTGCGTATATCGGCGGAGGTTATGGAGAAGGGATACATAATATTCTAGAAGCTGCCGTCTACAACATACCGACAGTATTCGGTCCACGATTTCATAAAAGTGAAGAAGCAAAAGATCTAATAGATTTGGAAGTTGCATATTCATTGTCAGATGTTTCTCAACTAAAATCAGTATTACAAAAGCTTCAGACAAATGAACATCAAGAAGAGATCAATCTTAAACTAATTGATTATTTTTCCGCTTCGAAATCTGCAACTGAAATCATTTGCACACAAATTTTCAATTAATTCAGACCATCGAAAGGTTAAATACGCATTCATGTTAGAACGTTTTTCAAAAACATCAGAACTTAATATTGTAGTCCTCGGAGACATTATTCTTGATGAATATATAGATGGTATCATTACTAGAATGTCTGCCGAAGCTCCTATTCCAGTAGTCGACAGAACAGGCTCTAAGTGTATATTAGGAGGCAGCGCAAATGTAGCAACCAACCTTAAAACACTTGGTGCTAATCCAATTATTCTTGGCACTATTGGTGACGATGAATATGGTAAGATCGTGTGCAATATGCTCCACGGCTTGGGTATTGCAAGTACCCAATTAACTAAAATTAAAAAACCTACAACTGTAAAAACAAGAGTAACAGTTGATGGTAAGCAGATCTTTCGCATTGATAACGAAGATATCTCATTTGTATCTAAAGAAGAAGAGCAAAGCATCCTAGACCAACTCAATAGCATTGTCGACAACCAATCTATTGACGCTATTATATTACAAGATTACAACAAGGGAGTATTCACTGAATCTATGATAAGATCAGTTATTGATCTGGCGAAATCTTATAATATCAAGACTTTTGTTGATCCTAAATTCAATAATTACTGGAATTATAAAGATGTTGATTATTTTAAACCTAATAAAAATGAAATTTTCACAGCACTTGCTGATGATTCAATATCATTAAAAGCAGCGATGCAAAAAACTCAAGTCGACATAAACTGTGGCCATCTAATCTGTACGCTAGCCCAAGATGGAATTGCCTATTTATCAGCATCAGAATACATTCACAGTCCTACAAAGAAAATAGACGTAGTGGACGTCAGTGGTGCAGGTGACACTACTATGGCTATGATATCAATAGCGGCTTTACTGGGTTTTAATTCGACAGAAATATTAGAACTTAGTAACGCAGCAGGCAGAGCTGCATGTTTGAAATATGGTGTATCAACTATATCAATATCTGACCTAAAACTACAGCTGTAAACCTTACAATTTATCCAATATTTAGAACAAGTCATCTAAAACCTTCCTGGACTGACCCTTTATTTAAACTTTTAGTTTAATTTTGCACTTATGTCAGTAACTTGGAAAGATAAAGGTCAGAAATTAGTGTACAATGTATTCAACCCCTTTATTCAACTTCTTATCAAACTAGGAATCACTCCTAACATGATCACCCTATTAGGTTTGGTCATCAATGGAGTGGCTGCTGTTGTATTAATTTATGGCGCTGAAAACTCAGATAGAAGTGACCATGGCTGCTTAGCTTGGGCAGGATTTGTGATTCTCTTAGGTGGCCTTATGGACATGATAGATGGTAGACTAGCTCGAGTTACGAATTCATCTTCTGATTATGGTGCGCTTTTCGATTCTGTTTTAGATCGATATAGTGAAATGGTTATGTTCCTAGGAATTTGCTATTATTTAATATCAAATGATTATTTCTATAGCTCTCTGTTTGCATTTATAGCAATGATAGGAAGTGTAATGGTAAGTTACACAAGAGCAAGAGCTGAAGGCCTGGGCGTAAACGCAAGTGTTGGAATAATGCAACGACCGGAAAGAGTGATAATTATAGGAGTTTCTGCATGGGCATGCGGATTGTTTAGTAATAGTTTTGGGGGCGACTTTAAGATAGAAGCGCACATGATTCCAATACCCCTTTTTGAAACTATTACTATCTTCACTTTCCCAATATTTATACTTGCTATAATGGCAAACATTACCGCGATAAGACGGTTATTATTTGCTAAAAATGCTATTGCTAATAAAAAGTAGATATGTTTCTATCATATAAAGATACGCAAAACACTTACGACATCTCAGGCCATAAAGGGCTGCCAGAGCACTACCCTGTGCCAGTTGTCGAAGATATGCTATTTTATATACAGAGGAATCAGAATTTAAATACTGTTGTTTACAAGATAAACAGAAATTGCAATAATCGGATTAATAAAAGTAATCCTTTTTATGTGTTTTGGAAACAATATTATAAAGGTGGCAAGGATTCGGAAATCAATATTATACAACAAAAGTTAGCCTACGGTGTTGAGCATGATGTTATAAATTCAGAGACAATTAGAATGAACATTATTTCCTACCCTGAGTACAAGATATATGTTAATAAGGACGAAAACAATGAGTTTAAAGCGATCAGTAAAATTGATGGTTTTTGGTCCCAACTATCTAATGTCTATGTATTCGCAGAAGAGAGAGGTGCATTTCCTGTTGTCAAGTATCTTGAATTATATGGGACAAGATTAGAAGGTGGACTTCCATGTTACGAAAAAATAATTATCTAAGATCAAGTTTTCTTCTTTATGAATAGCAACGTACGAATAGGCGACAATCCTATAGACTATGTATTTTCTAAACTGAGTTTATCTATAGCGGGTTATTTCCTTGCTATATATCTCCTATGGCTTAATCTTGTCATTGGGTTTAGACTTGACCATTTGAACTTCATATTAGTTCTGACAATCCTTTACTTTGCGACTTCTACTACAAGGAAGATGGTCATTAGTTTTATCTTTTTTTGGATCTTTTGGATTATATACGATGCCATGCGGCTTTATCCGAATTTCAATTTCAATACGATCGAGATACTAGAGCCATACAATTTAGAAAAAACTCTTTTTGGAATTCAATCTGCGACAGGCACAGTGACTCCAAACGAATACCTAGCGGAGCACACAGATCCAGTCTCTGATTTCCTTTCAGGTGTATTCTACCTTACATGGGTTCCTCTGCCTATGATGTATTGTATTTATCTTTTTTTCTCTGATAAAAAAATGCTACTCCGGTTTTCTGGAACATTTCTATTGGCTAATATAATAGGATTTACAATATACTACCTGTATCCAGCTGCACCTCCATGGTATGTTGAACATTTTGGATTCGAAGTAGACTTTAGCATCCCTGGCAATGCAGCGCAACTATTGCGTTTTGATGATATAATTGGATATCCTTTATTCGAAAAGATGTACAATAAAAATGCAAATGTATTTGCAGCCATACCTAGCCTGCATTCTACTTATCCCGTGATATTACTCTATTTCGCATCTAAGAAGAAAAAATGGTGGCTCACATTACTATGTTTTATTGATGTGATAGGTATATGGTATGCAGCTGTATATTCAATGCATCATTACATAATTGACGTGATTTTAGGTGCATTGTGTGCAATTATTGCCATCTTTGCGTTTGGTCAAATTATAAAAAATAAAAGGATTAGCAATTTCATAGATAAATATGTAACGTTTATATCATAAATTAGTCTACAAATTGAAATAATGGCAAATTGCATCCAATTTTAAAGATTAAATTTTACAATACACAGAAATAACAACTAATGAGTATTCTAAAGAAAAAAATGGCCGCTTATGACACCCCTCAGAAGGTGGCAGCAATGGGACTATACCCTTTCTTCAGAACTATTGAGTCAGAACAAGACACTATAGTTAAAATTGGTGGCAAGGATGTTTTAATGTTTGGTAGTAATAGCTACTTAGGATTAACAACACATCCAAAACTAAAAGAAGCTTCGAAAAAAGCAATAGACAAATATGGATCTGGTTGCGCAGGTTCAAGATTCCTTAATGGCACACTCGATTTGCATCTAGAATTAGAGCAAAAACTTGCTAATTACATTGGGAAAGAGTCAGCTCTTGTTTTTAGTACTGGTTTTCAAGTAAATCTAGGTGTACTATCCTCAATTCCTGGGCGACATGATTATATCATAATGGATGAATTAGACCATGCATGTATAATAGACGGTTCAAGATTATCATTTGCGAAAGTGCTAAAATACAAGCACAATGATATGGAATCCCTTGAAAAAATTCTATCCAAAACAGAACCGGAAAGTCTAAAAATAATAGCTGTAGATGGCGTATTTAGTATGGAAGGTGATGTCGCTAAATTACCAGAAATAAGTGCTCTTGCTAAAAAATATGCTGCAAGTATATATGTGGATGACGCACATGGACTTGGTGTCATGGGACCTGGTGGTCGTGGTACTGCAGCTCATTTTGACCTTACGGATGAGGTGGATTTAATAATGGGTACATTTAGTAAATCTCTTGCATCTATTGGTGGATTCGTTGCGGCGGATGAGGTAACTATAAATTTCCTAAAGCACAATGCAAGATCACTCATATTCTCTGCAAGTATTGCTCCTGCAAATGCCGCTAGTGTAATAGCAGCTTTAGATATAATGCAGCAAGAACCTGAAAGAATAGAAAAACTTTGGGCTAATACCCATTTAGCAATGAAAGCGCTAAGACAAGCTGGCTTTGATATTGGACATACAGAAACTCCTATTATCCCGATTTATATAAGAGATGATTTCAAGACATTCAAACTGACAAAATTATTGTTAGAGGAAGGTATATTCGTCAATCCAGTAATATCACCAGCAGTACCAAGTACTTCTTCACTGATAAGATATTCATTAATGTCGACACACTCTGAAGCGCAAGTACTAGAATCAATCGAAAAAATCACAAAAATCGCTAAGCAACTGGATATATTAGAATCTGTTAATAGTATAGCATGATGATAACAATCGCCAAAGTAACCAACAAAAAAGACAAAAAAGACTTCATAAACTTTCCACACGAGTTGTATTCTGGCGACAAAAATTATGTTCCAGAACTATATCTCAACATATCAGAAGTACTGAGTGAGAAGAAAAATCCTTTTTTTAAGCATTCAAATGCTGATTTGTTTTTAGCAAAAGATGATAAAGGAAAGGTGGTTGGCAGAGTAGCTGCAATTAAAGACAATAATTATAACGAACACCATGATTGCAATGTTGGTTTCTTTGGTTTCTTTGATGTTATTAATGATTATAAAATAGCGGAAAAATTATTAGACACGGCTTACAATTGGGTAAAAGCAAATGGAGCTTCTCAGATATTGGGTCCTACTAATTTCACAACAAACGATACTGCTGGCATACTGGTAGATGGATACGATTCTCCGCCTACAGTAATGATGACGTACAATAAACCATACTACTCCCAACTATTAGAGCAATATGGATTTGCAAAAGAAATGGACCTTTTCGCATATATAATCCCAACTGATGAAGTAAATGAAAAGTCTCTTAGGCTAGCAACTATGCTGCAAGAAAGGCTAAAAAAGAAAGGAATAACAATTCGAACATCCACAAAAAAGACCAAGAAAAGTGACATCCAAAAGATTAAGCCCGTATATCTAGCAGCTTGGGAGAAGAATTGGGGTTTTGTGCCGCCAACTGATGCAGAATTCGATCACCTTGCTGAAGGGCTTAATTTACTCTTAGATTTAAGATATGTCTATCTAGCAGAGCATGAAGGCAAATTAATAGGTTTTGGAGTTGCACTACCCGATATTAATGAAATCACCAAGGATTTCAATAAAGGCAAGCTTCTTCCTTTTAATATTGTCAAATTACTAACTAGGAAATCAAAGGTTTCTCTGATAAGGATCATACTGTTAGGTGTATTGGAAGACTATCGGAAACTTGGAATAGAAGCAATCTTCTTCGCCAATTATATCAAAGCTGCAAAAGAAAACAATCTAAAAGCTGGCGAAGCATCATGGATTCTTGAAAGCAATACTATGATGGTGCAAGCGGCTGAAAAACTTAATGGAAAAAGGTATAAAACTTATAGAATCTATAGTAAGGCTATATAACGAACAACTTCAATGCAAAAAATACTAATTACAGGTGCTAGTGGATTTGTTGGTGGCTTTCTAGTCGAAGAAGCACTTAAAAAAGACCTAGAAGTTTATGCTGCGGTGAGAAAATCTTCTAATCTACAGTATCTCACAGATAACCGGATCAAATTTATTTATATCGACTTTGAAGACACTGGTGCTCTAAAATCAATATTCTTAGAGCACAGATTCGAATATATAGTTCACAATGCTGGACTTACAAAGACGCCAATCAAAGAACAATACTTTAAGGTAAATGCCGACTATCTACAAAACATGGTGGAAGCTCTAATAGAAAGCAATACCGTTCCTTCAAAGTTTACATTTATTAGTAGTCTTGCGGCTTATGGCCCCGCAGAATATACTCATAAGGGGCTTGTAACAGAAGATTCAATTCCTCATCCTGTTACGAACTATGGTCGAAGTAAGCTTAAAGCAGAACGATATTTAAAGTCAAAACAAGAGATTAACTATACTATTATTCGTCCTACAGCTGTGTATGGACCAAGAGAAAAAGACCTTTTTACAGTTTATGATCTTATTAATAAAGGCATAGAAATGACAGTCGGTTTGACGGATCAAAAATTGACTTTTATCTATGTTAGAGATTTAGTAAGTGTAATTCTTGACGCAACATTAGACTGTAGAAAAAATGTTGCGTACTTTGTGACAGATTTAGAAATTTATTCTTCTACTTTTTATAATGAATTAATAAGAAAATCATTAGGTAGGAAACGAAGTTTTAAATTAAGGCTTCCAATCCCACTAGTGAAAACTTTAGGATTCATAGCAGAGAAAGCGGGTAAACTAACAGGTAGTTATCCAGCACTTAACATTGAAAAAGTTAATGAGTTAGAGGCGAAAAGTTGGGTTTGTGACACAAAGAATCTTGTCAATGATCTAAACTATAAACCTAGATATAAGTTAATAGATGGGCTAGGAGAATCGATAGCCTGGTATAAAGAACATAATTGGTTAAAATAATTATATAATATGTCAAAAAAAGGAAAAGCTAGCAAAGCAAGTGGAAAACTAGGTATCTTATTACCTGGAATGGGAGCTGTAGCAACTACAGTTATTGCAGGAGTATATGCAGTAAACAAAGGACTCTCAAGCCCAATCGGATCATTGACTCAAATGGGAAGAATCCGAGTCGGAAAAAGAACAAAGGATAACCAACCATTAATTAAAGACTTAGTTCCAGTCCATAATATCAAGAAAGTAGTTTTTGGTGGATGGGATGTGTTTAAGGACAATATGTATGAAGCTGCAGTTAACGCTGAAGTACTTGAACCTACATTGTTGAAAAAACTTAAGCCTCAACTATCGAAAATAAAGCCGATGAAGGCAGTATTCGATAGAAAATATGCAAACAGGCTTGATGGCAAAAATGTAAAGAAAGGGAAGAATAAAATGATTCTTGCCAAGGCTTTAATGAAAGACATCGAGAATTTCAAAAAAGAAAACAACTGTGATAGATTAGTCATGGTATGGTGCGGAAGTACCGAAATATACATAGAGGAATCAGCTGTTCATAAGAACATCAAGAGTTTTGAAAAGGGTCTATTGAACAACCATGATGATATACCGCCAAGTATGATCTATGCATATGCAGCGATCAAAATGGGAATTCCATATGCTAACGGTGCCCCGAATCTATCTTGTGATGTACCTGCATTAATTCAATTGGCTAAAGAAACTCAGACTCCAATAATGGGGAAAGATTTCAAAACTGGTCAAACTTTAATGAAAACTATTTTAGCTCCAGGGCTTAAAGCTAGAGCTCTTGGTATAGAAGGATGGTTTTCAACTAATATCTTAGGAAACAGAGATGGAGAAGTTCTTGACGATCCAGCAAACTTCAAAACTAAGGAGGTTTCAAAATTAGGTGTATTAGAGCAAATATTAGAGCCAGAGAAAAATCCTGAACTTTATGCTAATCTATACCATAAAGTAAGAATCAATTATTACCCGCCAAGAGGTGATGCAAAAGAAGGTTGGGATAACATCGATATAAGAGGATGGTTGAACTACCCAATGCAAATTAAAATAGATTTCCTATGTAGAGATTCTATTCTAGCGGCACCTATCGTGTTGGATCTTGCATTATTCTTAGACCTTGCAAAGAGATCAGGAATGGGAGGCATCCAAGAATGGTTAGGATTCTACTTAAAGTGTCCACAAGCACCTAAAGGAGTGAAACCAATCCATGATATATTCAAGCAACAGATCAAATTGGAGAACACGTTACGTCATATTGCTGGCGAAACTCTTCTTGACCATCTTGGATTAGACTATGAAAAATAGGTTTTAGAAATAAAACAGTAAATAAACAAGGGACGGGCATTGATGTCTGTCCCTTTTTTGTAACAAAAACTCAGTATAATTAAAGAAGCAACACAAGAAACAGATTCGGCAAAGGTGCCATTTATGATTTCGTTTTGGCGTTCACAAGCCACTTCGCTCATCTCTAGCACTGCAGATTTTGGCCTATTTGGATTCCTATTTAGTTTATTAGCTGTAAACTACGTTCTTGCCTCTGCGCTCGGCAATGTAGCTGGAGCAATCGTAAGCTTCTATCTTGGTCGAAACTGGTCGTTTAAAAGCCAGGACGGCAATGTAAGTAGTCAAGCTATAAAATATGCGATTACTTCCTTATCAAGCCTAGGAATAAACAGTGTTGGTATCTACTTATTGACTGAAAACTCTAGTCTTACTCCGGGATATAGTAAAATCATTATTGCATTATTCGTTGGGGTCACTTTTAACTTCTTCATGTTCAGATACTTTGTATTCAAGAAGTAGCGAACTTTCTATCTATGTCAGTAAAGAAAAAAATAGTATTTATAATTAACCCTTTCTCGGGGACATCCGCTAAGGTTTCGATACCGGAGCTAATAGCTAATCGTATAGATTCAAATAAGTTTAATCACTCTATATCATTCACTGAATACGCTGGCCATGCCATAACACTTTCAAAAGAGGCTGTGGATGACGGTGCAGACATTGTAGTTGCTGTCGGTGGTGACGGTAGTGTAAATGAAGTTGCACAATCACTTATTGGAACTAATACGTGCCTAGGTGTATTACCTGGTGGCTCAGGAAATGGATTTGCCATGCACCTTGGATTAGGAAGGAATCCAGAAAAAGCAATTGAATTCCTAAATACTGGTAAAGAACTATTGATTGATACTTGCTCAGTTAACGATAGATTCTTCGCTAACGTGGCTGGTATTGGATTCGATGCTAGGATTGCATTCATGACTAAGAAGAACAAAAAGAGAGGCTTTCTACCCTACTTCTCTACATCTATCAAAGAGAGTAATAAATTTAAGCCAGCATCTCTCAGAATAAAGCTGGATGGTAAACAATTTGAGGGCGATTACGCTGTTGCTGTTGTGGCAAATGCATCTATGTATGGATATCACTTTACAATTGCACCTGAAGCTTCATTACAAGACGGCATAATGGACATCATGCTGGTTAAAAAATCCCCATTGTATAAATACTTCCTTACTAGTTTTAGGTTCCTCAATCGTTCTCTTCATTTAAGCAATATCACAGAGACATATCAAGGAAAGGAATTAACAATTACATTAGACGATAAAGATTACCTGCATGTAGATGGTGAAGGTTATGAATCTGAATTAGAGTTAAAATTTAAAATTAATCCTAAATCATTAAAGGTTGTAGTTCCTAAAACACAAAAAGTAAGTTGGGAATTGTAAACAATGGAAGCTTTTATATTATCTAGATTTCTATTTAATGCTACACACCATCAACTCATTTAAAAAACGAAAATATTGTAGTCCCATAATTTCTCTCTTCCTGATATCTAGCATGGTCCTTAAAATCATGGTCAGGGTTATGTTCCATGACAAATAGTCCATCTTCAGCAAGTAAGTCGTGCTTAAATATCTCATCCGGAATCGCATCAAGAATAGGTAATGGATATGGAGGTCCCGCAAATATGTAATCGTACTTTATTTGGACACCGCGAATAAATTTAAAAACATCAGATCTTACAATTGTGATATTATCTTCTATTCCTAAAACTTCAGCTGTTTTCTTTACGAAAGCAACACAGCCTCCGAATTTATCGACATATGTAACATCTTCACAACCTCTAGAGATAAACTCATAGCAATGATTCCCTGTTCCTCCGAAGAGATCGAGCATCTTGGTGTCCTCAAAATATATTCTATTCTGAAGAATATTGAATAATCCTTCTTTAGCAAAATCTGTGGTAGGCCGCGTAGGCCAGTTTTTAGCTGGTGGATTAAATCTTCTCCCTTTGAATTTACCTCCTATTATACGCATATAGATGTTGCAAATAGATCTAAATAATAATGTTGTTTCCCTTTGTATCTCAGATCTTTTACATCCAAGACTGCTGAGTACATGAAATCTATGTTCCTAATATATCCTTGCAATAATTTATATATTGGTGATTCCGAATCAACTCTACCTGACAACTCTAACGGAGATGACTCAGTATTAAGTTTCATTTCATCGTAAACCATTCTAATAAAATACAAATAATCATTCTCATGTGTGCAATCAAACTGATTATAGAACATAAACTTAGTGTCCTTTGCATACATGATATGCAACTTAGAATTATCCACACAAGCTACAACCTTACTTGCCGAATATGGGTAATAGTAATTAGCCATTACAGTAGATAGGTGGAACTTCACATCAATATGCCCAAGAACCTTTTCCAAAAATTTAGAATGTGCCTTAGAAAACCCGTAATCCACAACTATTTCTTGGTCCGTCAGAGTATCTATATCAATGTCCTTATTTGAAAATGCAGGAAAAAACCGCGTCAAGCTACCACCATTAGATTTCTCATTATGAAGATAAGGTTTACCAGAATAAGCAACTTTCACAGTGAGGCCTTTCGTTGAATAAATATCTGACTTTATTTTGTCAATGATAGATTCATCATCAAAAGACTCCACTTTATAGTAGTTGCATTCTAACAACTGTCCATTGGTTGTCAAAAGTCCATAAAAAAAACTGTCCGCCCCAATAACGGCAGACAGTATATCTGGTTTCAAACCAGTTCTATTTTTAAAAGAGATATCTATCATTATCTAGACCAACTACCTGCAAGACTTGGCTTATTCATATCACCAAACTTGATCGTTACATTCGGATCATATTTTGAATCGTATTTTGCAAATCTAGGATCTGCAAACTCACCCATGAAGTGTTTCCATTTAGTACCTACTTCAGTTACCCAAACGTTTGTACTTTGATATTCCATTGTATCTGCAGTGATTTCAAAATCTAAATTATCTGCAAAAGGCACTTTACTTAAGCTAGCTAAATCAATACCTAAAGACCTTATTGAATCTATAGCAGGAGAAAAAGTTACCGTTTCTATGAACTTTTCAGTATTACCCGGATCCTCTGGATCAGCTTCTAATTTAACAAAAGGAATACTATCATTAGTCATCGCATTTATTAATGTATCAAAGTTAGATGCATATTCTCCTCTCATTTTAAAGTATATCTCTTGAGTCGTTCTAATATTCTCCAAGCTATTTACAACTTTTGCTTTTCTTCTTTCTTTTTCTTCTCCAAAAGCAATAGGCTCTTTGATAGAATTATATAGCATGAAAGCTAAAAAGCCTATCAATAGTATTAGAAAAATATTAATTATAATTCTCATGTTTTACGATTTGTATTACTTAAAATTAATTTTGTTTGACTCGGTAATGATACTATTTATATCCTTACCAACTCCAAAGAAAATAAAAAGATGAAGGAAAAAAAAATTTACTAGACATAATATTCCACTTCATTATAAATCCCTTCTTCTAAAGCACATATGAAAACGATCTTTCATATGTAGAATTCGATATTTTTATTCTAATGTAAGATGCATATCTTTTCTTTTTTGGTGTGTACATTTGTAGAAATATTTAAATTATATGTCAATAATTCTTGCAATCGAATCTTCTTGTGATGATACATCTGCAGCCATTATCGTAGATGGCACTGTCATAAGTAATGTGACGGCTACTCAAACCATTCATGAACAATACGGTGGAGTTGTCCCTGAAGTAGCATCTAGGAAGCATCAAATAAACATCATTCCTGTTGTGAAAGCTGCATTAGACAATGCTAAAATCGACAAAACAGAATTGACTGCAATAGCCGTAACTAAAGGGCCTGGGCTGTTGGGTAGTCTTATTGTAGGTGTATCCTTTGCAAAATCCCTTTCGCTCTCTCTGGGAATTCCATTGATCGATGTCAATCACATGAAAGCTCACATTCTAGCTCATTTCGCAGAAGAACCAAAACCATCGTTTCCATTTTTATGCTTAACTGTCAGTGGTGGACATACCCAGATTGTAAAAATAACAGCTCCACTAGAAATGGAAATTTTAGGCACGACAATAGATGATGCTGCAGGTGAAGCTTTTGATAAAAGTGGTAAAATAATGGGCCTCAAATATCCAGCTGGTCCAGAAATAGATAAACTTGCTCAAAAAGGAAATGCCATATACAAATTTGCCGAGCCTAAAGTTGATGGACTTAATTTTAGTTTTAGTGGTTTAAAAACATCCATTCTCTACTTTCTAAAAGCGCAATTGAAAGTAGATTCGCAATTTATTGACAAAAATCTTAATGATATCTGTGCCTCGATTCAATATCAGATCGTATATATTCTTATCAAAAAACTGAAACAGGCTGCCTTAGAAACAGGAATCAATCAAATATCAATCGCCGGTGGTGTTTCTGCAAATAGTGGCCTTAGAAAAGCACTAATCGAAGCGGGTGAAGAGAATGGGTGGAAAACCTACATTCCTGCATTCCAATATTGTACTGATAATGCTGGAATGATTGCCGTTGCTGCCGAGTTTAGCTATAAAGAAAAAGATTTTTCTAACCTCAACATGGTTCCAGAAGCACGACTAAAAATATAAAAGGTCATAACTTTTACAAGCAATGACCTTTTATTATATCCTTTTGTTTTCAAATTATATTTTAAAACCTACAGTAAGGTTTACTATGTGTGGCTTAACTTTGAAACCAGCATCTCTAGTTCCATAATTTATATGCTGCCCTACTGTTTTGAAGTTATTCTCATACCTTACATCAATACTGAATATACCTGCGTCTAAACCAATCGCTCCAGTAAATCCATATGTAATCGCTCTATTGTTATCACTATATCCACTTATAAAATCTAAAGCAGGTGTGTGTCCAACTAAGATGTGTGCTACTGGTCCGACTCCAAATCTTATATTTTCATGTGCAATCCCAGCCAAAAGTTGAAAATCAATAAAATCATATTTTTCAAATACAGTTCTTGGCAATTGACCGAACTGAGTAAATGATCTTACATTGAACTCTTGGGTGTAATTAGTATAAGACAATTCAGCTCTTCCAAATAAATAACCAAACCTCTGTTGTCCAAAAACCCCGTATGACTTAACGATATTAGACCCTTTATAAGTAACCTCGTGATTAATGTAGTCAAAGACTTCACCTGAATACGTAGTCTCATTTGGAGCAAGTGTAACTCCTATTGATGCCTTAACGCCCAATTCGATTTGAGCATTTGATACAAGTGCAAAACAAAAAATAGCTGCAAATGTGAATAATATTTTTTTCATTACTTAAAGATTATAACGTTTCTCGCGTTATGTATTAATAAATGTATATATGTAAATTAGAGTGCAAAGTTGAGAATCTATTTGTTAATATGCAAATCATTTGAGCATTAATATCAAGTAGCTTACAAATTTAAAGCCCTAAAACTGATATTCTTGCAAATTATTGTACAATCACAATAAAATAAACCACAAAATACAATATATTGTTCTGAATTCGATATTATACAGTAATCAAATTCTAAGACTCAACTTTTTAAAATTAGTCACTAACTACGTAATTAATTCTAAATAATTTACATCATATAAAAGACAGAAAATATGTTCTATTCGCTGCATTTCAGCACAAGATTTATGCCTTTCATCTATAATTGATTTTATCTTATCGAAAAATTGAACCCTTGTAACAGAGAAAGGGGTTATATTGAATGTATAAAGTAAAATCTAAAAATTATGTCAGATAAAAAGATTAGTAACAAAACAGAAATGGCCAATAGTGTTATCCACAATCATATGATTTGGTCTATGGGTGCAGGTTTTATTCCAGTGCCTATTGCAGATCTATTTGCAGTAGCGGCTATCCAGTTGGATATGATAAGACAGATGTGTAAGATTTATGATATTGACTTCAAAGAAACGGAGGGCAAAGCAGTAATTACAGCATTAACAGGTTCTGGATTCGCTAGACTCGGTGCAAGAGCAATAAAATTCATTCCAGGAGTGGGAAGTATACTTGGTGGTGTAACCATGGCTATTCTCTCTGGAGGATCGACTTATGCATTGGGAGAGGTATTCAAAAAGCACTTTGACACTGGAGGTACGTTTTTAGACTTTGATCCTTCTAGATTGAAGAAATACTATAACGAGAAGTTTGAAAAAGGAAAAGAAATGGCTTCTAATATTCAAAAGGATAAAAAACAACAAGACGAAGCAGTAAAAGTAAACGATAGCTTTACACAAATTCAGAATCTTGTGAAAATGAAGGAAGATGGCATATTGACTGATGAAGAATTTTCTGCATTAAAAAGGAAAATCATTGGTATGGATGCGCCAGAGGAAGAATGATTACCTAAATAAGTAAATGATTTAGATTTTCATCCTTAATCTAAAAAAGCCTATCGAAACAATTCGATAGGCTTTTTTTTTGAATCAATGATCCAAGTATATTATTATTCCACCTTCTTATAAAGAAAAGAATTTAGCTCTAGCTCCACATTGTGCTATTCCATAAGATCCGATTCCAAAATTAAGTTCGAATACTAATCCCGCAAAAACTGGTGCCGACTTCTGATACCCTTTATCTCCAGCATATATCCCTGTAGCATATGGATATGGTTCATTCCCTGCAGTTGGATCATCTTGACCATTGATATCAGTAAACCCATACTCAAACCTAAGTCCTATCTGACCACTAAATGATCCATCAGTACCAAGTACATTTACACCAAAACCAAGAACTCCAGATATTTGTCTATTATTAAATTCTGTAAAATCAGCTAATTGACCATCCGCTCCTGTTCTTTCTACGCTTCTCAAAAACCCAACTTTAGGACCGATCTCAAAGAAACCTAAGTTCTTAGCATTTCTAAATAGAAAATACAAGTCCATTGAGTTCCATTTTATTTCCGGTGCTTCAGGATATCCATTTAGACCTTCATAAGTAGTACCATTCTTAGCATACATCAGTTCAATAGCCAATCCATTATATCCTCTATTTATGCCAATTTTCCCCCCGAAACTTATAGCATTACCAAAAGCCAACTCGTAATTAAGGTTTGGATCATCGATAGCAGCCATATTTATAACATTACTACCACCATACATTACTTTTAGACCGGCATCAAACCATGCAATCTCCTTTTGAGAATAACTCAAAGTAGAAATCGTTAAGAAACACAGAATTAAAAAATTTCTCATTTTATCTTTTTTATTTATAATTAAGTTGTTAATCTAGGTCACAATATATAAAGTTTTGTACCTAATATCACATCAAACAGACTCCCATTTATATAAATATGCTGCTTAGTTTACATTTTTGTTAGAAAGTGATATTCCCAGAAATATCCACCCGAAAATAAAAAGCACTCCTCCAATAGGTGTAATAGGCCCTAACCATTTATAATTTACCAACCCAATTAAGTCTCTTGTTGCTAAGAGATAGATAGACCCTGAAAATAATATTATCCCCAAGAAAAAACACCAAAAAGAACGTTTAGCCCATTTATTATCCTTACTGCCTAGCCCAAAACATGCGAATATCATAGCAAACAAATGATAAAAATGATAACTGATTCCAGTATTGTAGGATACTAATTTATCGACAGGCAGTACAGCTTTCAAACTGTGAGCACCAAAAGCTCCTAATACGACAGCCATAACTCCCATAAACCCAACCAATAGTCCTAATTTATTTAAAACTTGCCTTTCTTCCATATCTATTCTTATATATAAGTCAACAATATCGTCATTTGATCTAATTATATCCACTTAAAGAATAAAACAAGCTTATCTTTGACCTAATTGAGACTAAAACGCGTTATATAGAAAATGTTACATTACAAAACATACGAGCACAGCACATCCAAAGAATGGGTGACCTTTGTACATGGTGCAGGTGGTAGCTCCTCTATATGGTACAAGCAAGTAAAAGAATTCCAAAAATCGTTTAACGTATTGCTCATTGATTTGAGAGGCCATGGAAATAGCAAAGGAATGGGATTAAAAAGTATATCTAAGTATACTTTCCGCTCTGTTTCTAATGATGTCATTGAAGTAATTGACCATCTTAAGATCAAGTCTTCACATTTTGTAGGTATAAGCCTAGGTACTATTATTATTAGAGAATTAGCTGAGATAAGACCAAAAATAATATCATCGATGATTATGGGAGGAGCAATTCTCAAAATGAACTTCGGGTCACAATTATTAATGAGAGCTGGATTCATCTTAAAATCATTAGTGCCTTACATCTTATTATACAAGCTATTTGCATTTGTAATAATGCCTCGAAAAAAGCAGCGCGAATCAAGAAATTTATTCATCAGAGAGGCGAAAAAGCTTTATCAAAAAGAATTTATCAAGTGGTTTGGATTAACTACAACTGTAAATCCAATCCTAAGACTTTTCAGATCTAAAGACCCACTTATTCCTACATTGTATGTAATGGGAGAAGAAGATCATATGTTTCTACCTTCTATAAAAATGACGGTTTCTAAACACACTTCTGCAAAACTAACTGTCATCGAAGATTGTGGTCACGTAGTAAATATTGACAAGCCTAATATTTTTAATGGTATCGTGATTGATTGGATTAGAAAGAACTCTGTTGCTGTCTAAGGATTGCAAGTGCTAAACTATCCTTTGTTTTCAAAGAAAATCTTATAAGTGCCTAAATGGGTAACCTTCCGTTAGACCAAATCTAAATTGGGGTGTTCAGAAGTAAGCAAGAATTGTTTTTTTTAAAATAAATCATATATTTATAATACAAGACCTAACATCGGCCTTTATGTTTTTAGTTAATATTGAATTTAAATTAGTTAAGAAGCTTGAATCTGCCCACGAATGTGCCATTCACTACACAGATCAACGACTGTTTGACCGCAGGTACTGTGTTAAAATCCAAACATATTTTCATTTATTTTACGATATTTGTTCTTGATGAAGAAGAGCTTCTGACAAGTGATTGTGCAGATGTTCATTCTGTGTAGATGGAAGCTTTTTAGCTCCATCTACTTTTTCTTCACTTGACTCTTTTTCAACTCTGCGAGTTGATGATGAAGAAGAAACTTCCTCCTCATGAATATCAGATATCATTTCATTTCCATAATTTTCATCGTACGCCTCATTTTTTTTCCAAAGTGAATACATCAACACCAAAAGTCTCCTTTGTACTGCTACCAGACCAATACTTTTTGTCTGTTTCCCTTCATTGATCCTATCATACACTTTTTTTAGTTTTTCATTATACCTTATCGCTGTCAGTGATGGCATAAACATCGCACCTCGTATACGGCTATTTCCTTTTTTACTGATTTTTGTTCGTCCTTTTATTGAAGTTCCGCTTTCCCTCTTTACTACATCTAAACCGCAATATGATACTAATTGTCTTTGATTTTTAATAAGTGCAAACCCTTGTGTTTCCGCTAAAATTATGGCCACAGTTTTAAATCCTATGCCACTTATTGTCATTAAATTCTCAACTTTAGACCAGATATCTTTATCGGATTTTAATGTATCTTTCATCATACAGACTAATCTTTTTAGTTCTTTGTCAATATTTTTAATTGTAGATCTATGGATTTCTAAAACTTCTTCAAGTGGTTCAAATCCACACTCAGCCCCTTTTAATCTACTGATTGTTTGCGTTTTATCTCCTACAAGGGCTTGGTAGACTCTTGTAATTGATCGCAACCTTTTAAATATTGGTGATGCTGGCACCCATTCTCTTAATAATCGCTCACAACTCATCATTGCAATTACACTCGCATCAATATCATCTGTTTTTGTTTTTATATTTAAGCTCTTTGTAAAATGAGTAACCTTGTTTGGTAATAGAACTGAAACTCGTTTCCCTATGCTATGCAAATGATAAGCTAGCTGTTCATAATAAATGCCCGTAGCTTCCATCGCAAAGCTAGTTGGTCGACCTTTTTCAATATTCTTGCTTACCCATTTTGTAAGTTGATTAAAGCCTGGCTTGTCGTTAGAAAATGTTCTTACTTCACTTAGGAATAAGCCTTGATTAGTATCTGAAGTTCGCTTACATACACATGCGGTGAACGTCTTTTTTGCTATATCTATCCCCACACTTTGTTTTTCCAAAATCATAACATTAATTTTTTCTATGTTTAATAATATGACATTTCTTACATCGTCTTTCCTTTCGTCTTACACTTGCTCGTCATGCGGCATTAAGTACTGTCCTGACTCTTTAAGAAGCTATAAATGGAAAACGGTGCTACCTACGGTCCAGGATGATTTGCATCTCCTTAGGGAGTCTTCAACTCGTTTTCCTAGGTCATTTATCTCTAGTATATACCACAAGATAAAAATCCTATTTTGTTAAGATTTCAAAGGTAAAAGGGAGTTTTCAAGGTTTAGACAAGAGTGGTTTTCGAAGAAAACGCGCGTTGTTTTCATTTAATATTAGCGTTAAGAAAATATACCAGCAAAGTGTGGCTTGCGGAGCAAACGCATGTGTAGCGTTTTTTTCGTCCTGACAGTAAACGTCAGGATGAAAGCCGGCAGCGCATTCGCCTACGCGCGTTTGTTCCTACGTCACAAGCCACTCTTGGGCGAGCGGCTAAGTATCGTTGAATTACATTGCACTGTTTTTACTATAAAAGGATGTTAAACGGGGTAATCATTTAGAAGTAATTAAAAGAAACCTTTTATAAAGTAAGGATATTCGTAATTAATGAATATCCCTAAATTTTAAGCCATTATTATAATTAGTACACCAGTTGTTTTCTAACCAAAATCTATAAATATCCGCCAAGCTTCCCTTGTAAATCTGCAGCGCTCTCCTTCACTGCAATATCAAAATCTTCAGAATCGCCTCCTGCATATATAATACCTCTTGAAGAATTGATAAGAAGCCCACAGTCATCATTTTTACCATTGCTAACGACTCCATCAAGATCACCACCTTGCGCTCCTATACCGGGCACCAAGAAAAAATGTTCTTTTGCCATATCTCTTACCTCTGCAAATGATTCTGGGTGAGTAGCTCCAATAACATACATCAAATTTTCTGGACTACCCCACTCTTGCGACTTCCTAATAACTGATTCATATAATGGAGTGCTTCCTGATTGTATCCGCTGGAAGTCATTGCTTCCTTTATTAGACGTCAACCCAAGAAGGATGACCCACTTATCTTCGAACTCTAGAAAAGGTGCTACAGAATCTACTCCCATATATGGAGCTACAGTAACTGCATCAAAGTCGAAGTATTCAAAGAATGTTTTGGCATACATTTTTGAGGTATTACCTATGTCTCCTCTTTTTGCATCCGCTATCGTAAATATATCATCAGGAATGTAATCGATTGTTTTTTCTAGAGACTCCCAGCCTTTTGGTCCAAGAGATTCATAAAACGCAATGTTAGGTTTATATGCAACGCATAAGTCTTTGGTTGCATCGATTACTCTCTTATTAAACTCAAAAATAGGATCTTCAAAATCATTAAGAAAAGATGGGACCTTAGCCGGATCAGTATCTAATCCAACACATAAAAAAGACTTCTTTAGATTTATCTGGTGTATGAGCTCACTTCTTTTCATAGAAATATAGGGTCTTAGGATTCAATATATACAGTAGAAATTGTTTTATGAAATGAGTATTTTAGTTCAAACCGTTGACTGCTTCAATTGATTTTATCTCTGGAATTTTAGATTTCAATGTCTGTTCTACCCCAGCCTTCATGGTCATAGCGGACATAGAGCAAAACTCACAATTCCCTAACCATTTGATCTTTACAGTCATGTCATCAGTAATTTCTACCACCTCGATATCACCACCATCCACTTTCAAATGCGGCCTGAGAGATTCCAATGCAGCATCTACTCTATCTTTTAATGCTTGTTGTTCTGTACTTGACATATCTGCAAAATTAATATATTAATTAGCTTAATCTATATAAATCATATATCTTTTAATCGCTAGCCTATACTTTAGCCGTCATAAGACAATTAGAGAAACACAGAAATAGCTCTTAAGATTCATTTTATTAGTAAAAAAGAACCTAAGTTTTGACTACCCCACCGCGAGCGGATTTGCCATACTATTATCCCCTTAAGATCGGAAATCGGATCTTTTAGTGACAATGCTTTTTCATACAAAACATCTTTTTTACACACCCGATATAAGCACCGAAGAATTAAAGTATTAATTTACCATTTTCACAATAGTCGTAGGCCCTAATACTTCATTCCGTAATTGTACCTGTCGGATCGTATTAAGTGCCAAGTCCTCGAACTTTTGTTTGAGTGGGTTTCCTTCTTGGGTAGACACTGGTTTACCATCATCTCCACCTTCCCTAATTCCTTGTACTAAAGGGATCTGACCGAGCAAGACTGATTTAGATAGTTTTGCTAATTTCTTACCTCCTCCTTCTCCAAAAATTAGATATTTATTATTTGGTAATTCTTTTGGGGTAAACCAAGACATATTCTCCACTATGCCTAATATCGGTACACTTACATGATCTATTAAGAACATATTTATAGCTTTCACTGCATCTACTACCGCTACTTCTTGTGGAGTAGTCACTATTATCGCTCCCGTTATAGGCACCGTCTGCACTAATGTAAGCTGAATATCACCTGTCCCAGGCGGAAGATCAATTATCAGATAATCTAAATCCGGCCATATGCAATCGTTTATAAATTGTTTTATTATTCCTCCCAATCTAGGGCCTCTTAGAACAACTGCCTGTTCCGGTTCTACAATAAATCCGACAGACATCACCTTGACACCATGTGCTTCTAGTGGCACAATTTTATGTTTACCGTAAAGCATTTCAATCTTTGGTCGTTGACCTTGCAATCCCATCATAGTAGGAATACTTGGTCCATATAGATCTGCATCTATTAACCCGACCTTTGCTCCTTTATTGGCTAAAGATATAGCTAGATTTACAGAGACTGTAGATTTCCCTACTCCCCCTTTTCCAGATGCTACGGCGATTATATTTTTCACTTGAGGAAGTGCTCGTGTTTTTTCAGCTCCAGCTGGACCTCCACTTTTCATATGTATATGAACTTGCGCTTCTGGGTAAATAGTCTGAATCGCGTGCATACAAGCAAAGTTTAATGTTTGTTTTACTTGACTATCCTTAGATGTAAGATTGATTGTAAATGAAACGTTGTTACCCTCCACTTTAAAGTCCCCTATCATCTTTACAGAAACTATGTCTTGACCTGTATTCGGGTCTTTGACTGTACGTAATGCTTCTAGGATTTTATTGTTATCTAAACTCATAATTAGAATTAAGCTGCGAAATTACACGTTATTCCAAGTAAAACACAATTGAAGGAGGATGGTTTTCACTTTGAGAGATTCAATCTTAATATTTAGTACCCGATACTCCAATAAATAGAAATTAATATCTTAAACTATTACTTTACATAATGTAAAGTCCCATTGCTCACTCTTCATGGCTTCTCTAAAGTGAAGTCTATTCCTTTCTCATTGATAATCAAAGTATCATTCATTTTTGATATCCCAAATTTGATTTCATCTACCAATATTATTTTATCATTATTTCTTTGATACTTCCCATATGAAACTGAGCTACTAAACATGTCAGAGTTACAAGCCCTAAAAGTGTCATTTTCTCTAAACTCAATATCTATCCCTTCTTCACAAAAGAACTTAACTGAATAAACAACCGGCGAAATATTTCTGGTGAAATTGTAAATGAAAATCAAACTTAGTACGCAAGCAAGTCCTACGAACCACCAAATTAAATTAGATAAGAATCTATTCGCATAAATCACCTTATAGTATGGAGGAATTAAAATTGTAAAAATTGAAAGCACTACAAAAATAGGCCCAACCATCATTGTATTAAGATCAATGATTCCATTGACATAATCATAGAAAACTAAGCCTCCACATAATAAGCTACCTATTAAAAGTATGACCCACAAGAAATTAACAGTGCCTGTGAATGTGCTGTCTGACGATTTATTATTCTCTACTTGCACCTATGTAAATTTGATAGTAGCAATGATTCCTATTTCTTCACCAACTGCTTAATTTTTATCCCAAAGCCAGCAAAGATCAATGTCATAATAGGACTTAACCAATTGAAGATAGCATAGACAAAATACTCGCCAACCCCAACTCCAAGAACACCAGCCTGGTATGCACCACAAGTATTCCATGGAATCAATACGGAAGTTACTGTTCCTGAATCTTCTAATGTCCGACTTAAGTTCTCCGGTGCAAGTCCTTTATCTTCGTAGGCCTGCTTAAACATCTTTCCTGGTATCACAATCGCAAGATATTGATCACTCGCTACTACATTAAGACCTATACAACTTGCTACTGTGCTGGCAAACAATCCAAAGGTGGAAGTCGCCACGGATAATAAAGCTGTTGTAATTCTAGCCAATGCACCTATCCCATCCATAACACCACCAAAAACCATGGCGCATATTATCAATAATATAGTCCAGAGCATACCTATGATTCCTCCAGATGTAAATAGATCATTCAAAGTAGGATTATCTGTAACGATAGCTACATCCGTTGTAATAGCTGTAAATAAAGCTCCTATATCAGTTGATCCAACAAGCCCTAAAACTTCTGATTGAAATATCAATGCAAATATGGCCGCTAACAAAACACCTACACCTAGTGCAATAAGTGGCTTCGTTTTTAATATTATCATCACCACTACACCTACAGGAACCAAAAACAACCAAGGTGTAATATTAAATGTTGCATCCATTGTAGTTAACAATCCACTGATATCTGCACTCCCAGAAGTATCAATACTGAAACTCAAAATAGTAAAAACTATAAGTGCAATAATGATCGTTGGAACCGTAGTAATACTCATATACTTTATATGGGTAAATAGATCCGTACCTGCCATCGCTGGCGCTAGATTAGTCGTATCACTCAAAGGTGACATCTTATCTCCAAAATATGCTCCTGAAATAACCGCTCCCGCTATCATACCAGTAGGAATGCCCAAAGCTTTTCCTATTCCGATCAATGCAATACCCACAGTTGCAGAAGTTGTCCATGAACTACCTGTTGCTATAGATATAATTGCTGCAATTATTACTGATGCTGGCAAGAAAACACTAGGACTGAGGACCTGAAGACCATAATAAACCATCGCTGGTATTATACCACTAACAAGCCATGTACCAGCCAATGCTCCAACTAATAATAATATACAAATAGGCAATAATACGCTTCTCAGGTTTTCCCAAACCTCAGTTATCATAGTTGTAAATGTTGTCTTGTTAAAGAAGCCTATTACCGCGGCTATTATTGCACCAATTATTAATATTATTTGATTTGAATATCCGTCAGGAAATTTATATTCATCACCGTTAAAATAAAAGCTTATTCCATCAAACATAGCACCATCTTGTCCAAAAATATTATAAGCTAGTAGAGCCATCAAAATAACAACAGGAACCAATGCTTCCCAAATATTCAACTGACTATTCTCTACAATATTCTCTTCTTGCCTTTTGAGATTCTTCTTTTCGTGGATTGACATATTCTATATTGGATTTTGTATGGTAATGATACGGTTTTGAGAATTGATCTACAAATGTAAACCAAACCATAATCGAGTATTTTATCGAATTCAGGTTAATACTTAAGTAATAGTCCTATTCAAATTATCTAACGAGCATAAACATTGAATAAAAAAGCCCTTCTACAAATCAATGCAGAAGGGCTGTATATTTAATCTCAAATTGAGTTGAATTCTTATCTAACTACTATCATCTTCTTAGTAGCTGTAAACTCACCACTCTCAATCGTATAGTATAATACTCCAGTAACTCCAAGATCATCTGCATCTAATGGTAAGATGTTCATTCCTTGTATTCCTGCAGTATTTACAGTTTTCAATAGTTTACCTGTTACATCAGTTACAGTAAATGTTACTGCACCCGCCTCTGCCAATTCGAATTTGATCATCGTCTGATCTTTGAATGGATTCGGTTCGTTCTGGTATAAGTTGTTTTCTGCACTTGCTGTGATATCACCTCTTGTGCTGATTACTAACTCTCTAATCTCTAATGCGTTTCCTAGGTATGCTTCAGCTGATGTTACTTTAGATGTCACTGCTATCATCTCTGATAATTGTCCATCTTCAGTCGCTGTGAATACCATCGTGAATACTGACTCATTCTCTGTAGCTGTCTTCGCTGTTCCGTTGTGGTAACTTATTGTTACTACTTCATTACTCAACATTCCTACATTGCTTTCTGTCATCTCGATTGCTCCACTTACTACATCTGCCATCTCTAAGCCGTTCAACTCCATCGTGAACTGATATCCGTATACATCTCTGAAGTCAGCTGAAGTAAAGTCTACCTCTACTCTATCGCCAGCTTTCACAGTTCTGTTGTCTATCATCAATTCTAATGTCTTCGCTGACCTTACTTCGATATTTTCTGTCCCTTGTGCATTAACCGTTGCATTCTCTGTTACGTCTCCTACTTTCACAGCTACCATGTTGTTATCCAACATATCTCCCTGTAAATTTCCAATCTCGATTGTGTAATCTACATCTTCTAGATCTAGATCCATATCTAAAGCCTGTGTTCCATTTACAAATCTCCATGACTCATTCGTCGGTAGATCTGTTATTACACCTAAGATTAACTTTCTCAATTGTAATAGATCACTTGCTTTGATCTTGTTATCAGCATTGATATCCGCTGCAATCAACTTGTATGGTGAATCCAAATCTTCCAATCCTAAGACATGTCTTTGGATTTTCACTAGATCCAATGTACTTACTCCATTCAAGTAATCTACATCTTTGCTCGCTGTGATTTGATAGTTCGCATTTGTTGGTGCATTATCAAACGCAAAATCTCCTGCATCATTCGTCATATCCGTTCTTGGATATTCTGGTAATGCTGCGTTCAATGTTGCTTCTACGTTATTTACTCCATTTCCTGATGCTGTACTTATGTTTCCAGCTATCATCTTGCCTTCTCCACATGCTCCACTGTTATCCACTAACGTTAAGAATACTTGACAGAAATCTGCATTGCCTTTCTCATCCCATACATACATATTAACCTCTACTGGGCTATTTTCTACATCTGCACATGTGAATGTCTTAGCACTTGATCTCTGTGTTGCATCATAGCTATTGTCATCTTCTGGGGCTACATCTGTAAATGTATATCTCAATGATTCTTGAGCACTACAGTTATCAAATGATCCTAGATTAAAGTCTATTGCCCATAATTCTACTGTTCCTGCACTTTCCATTACTGCACTACTTATATTAATACAGTATGGTGTCGGTGCTTTCTTATCTACTACCATGAACTCGCTTTCGCATGTTGTCACATTGTTACACCCGTCTGTTACCTTCCAGATTACTTTGTGACTACTCATGCTTCCTTCGATATCTGGAAGTGGGATACTTACTGTTCCCCCATTCGTTGTTGGTGATACATATACATCGCCTATTCCGTTTCCATTTGTATCATTGAATTGTGTATCAAACGGTGGTAAGAATGATGAGTATTCTAGATCTGCAGT
>JAVCKV010131651.1:1936-19109 GCA_032274145.1 Herpochondria borealis | reverse complement strand
AAATTATCATTATATTGGACGCAGTTAAATTACTAGATGTAGAAGAGCTTTACAGAATATCTGAAAATGTTAATAAGTTAGCGTCGTAGTTTTAAAGTGGAAAAACAGGTTAAATATGCTTAATTTTTATAATCTCGACCCCAAAGTAGTGAGCTGTAATCTATGACACTAAGTCAATCTTTGAAAGAAGACGATTTTAGCTTTCTACAAGAGTTGATTTATCAAAAAACAGGGATTGTTATCGGTGATCACAAAAAAGAGATGATTTACCGTCGTTTAGCCAAAAGAATGCGCGATTTGAATATGGAGTCACTAAATGACTATTGTAATATTCTTCGTTCTAATTCAGAAACAGAGATGAATAATTTTATTAATGCTGTAACGACTAATTTGACTTCATTTTTTAGAGAGAACCATCACTTTGACTACTTAAGAGGTGAGTTTTTACCGGAGTTTATTAAAAAAGGTAATAAACGTCTACGTATTTGGTCATCTGCATGCTCCACAGGAGAAGAGCCCTACAGTATCGCAATGGTCATGAGAGATGCCTTGAATGACAGACTTAATAGCCTCGATGCTAAGCTGTTAGCAACAGATCTTGATACACAGGTTATTCAAACAGCGAGGCAGGGTATTTATGACTCTAATCGATTAAAGGATTTATCGTCAAATATAAAATCAAAATGGTTTGTTGAGTCAAACTTAACGGATAAATACACCGTCAGCCCACTTTTGAAGGAACTCATAACGTTTAACAAGTTGAATTTGTTGGGTCCTTGGCCGATGCGAGGAGATTTCGATGTTATATTTTGTCGCAATGTACTCATTTATTTTGATAAGCCTACGCAGGAAAAATTAGTGAAACGCTTTTATGATATTTTAAAAGTAGGCGGCGTATTAATGTTAGGCCACAGCGAGTCCGTTCTAAAAGGAAGCGATGATTTCGATCATTTAGGAAAGACTATTTACGTAAAGAAGGCGCTTTAATCTGTGTTTATTGGTGTAGAAAAAGAAAATAAAAAGGTTAGCCGGTATTGGGACAAAAGCAAAAATGCATTTTGTATCAAAATCATGCCAGGGGAATATTACTATACCAACGAAAAAGAATATATATCGACTACCCTAGGCTCGTGTGTTTCTGCCTGTATATGGGACGAAAAACATAAGGTGGGCGGTATGAATCACTTTATGTTGCCCATTACTGACAAAGAACATGCAGACGTCACATGGGGTAGTCTGCCGACAAATGCGACTCGTTATGGAAATTACGCTATGGAGTTTTTGATCAATGAACTATTAAAACACGGTGGTGAAAAAGAAGCCTTTCAAGTTAAGTTGTTCGGTGGCGGAAAAGTTCTAGAAGGTGCCGGTAATGTTGGAGAAAGAAACGTTAAGTTTGTAATGGATTACGTAAAAACAGAAAATTTAAATCTAATCTCACATGACTTAGGTGATGTTTATCCTAGAAAGGTATTATTTGATCCATTAACAGGTCGAGCATGGATGAAAAAAATTAAAGACGCAAGCGATAAAAATATTAAATCGAGAGAGGAGCAGTATCGTAAAACGATTAATGTTGAAGATATATCCGGTGATGTGGATCTTTTTTGAGATAGATTATGAAAAAAATTACTGTTTTGATTGTTGACGACTCTGCACTGATTAGGAATTTATTATCTGAAATTATTAATCGCAGCAATTTTATTGAAGTGGTAGGTACTTCAGCTGATCCCTACGAGGCCCGAGAAAAAATTAAGCAACTACAGCCTGACGTTATCACGCTGGATGTTGAAATGCCGAGAATGGACGGTATTACGTTCTTAAAAAACTTAATGCGCTTAAGGCCCATGCCAGTTTTAATGATTTCAACGTTAACAGAAAAAGGGTCTGATATAACGCTAAAAGCACTCGAGTTGGGAGCGATAGATTATATTGCAAAGCCTAAGATGTCTATCGCTGAAAAATTAAACGAGTTAAGCGATGAAATTGAAACTAAAATACGTATTGCTGCTAAAGCGAATATTTCAGTGTACAGCGAAAATAGTGATGCTCCCAAAGTCCAAGAGCTACACGTTAACCGAAAAAAAATACTAAAAGATGACATTAAGTTAATTGCAATAGGTGCATCCACGGGGGGGGTCGAAGCAACAAAACGTTTACTTTCATTTTTACCAAAAGAAATGCCGCCGATTGTTATTGTGCAGCACATGCCGGCAGGGTTTACCACCTCATATGCAAATCGTCTAAACAGTGTGCTAGAGGCAGAGGTAACAGAATTTACGGGCTCTGAAAAAGCCTTATTGCCCGGTAATATCTACATAGCAAACGGTAGTCAACACCTTGTCGTGCGCACAAGTGCCGATAGAATTTTGGCTGGCTGTCAAGATTCAGAGCCTGTTAACCGCCATCGCCCGGCCGTAGATGTACTCTTTAACTCTGTAGCCGCGTC
The DNA here is from genome assembly GCA_032274145.1 of Herpochondria borealis. Lineage (NCBI taxonomy): Eukaryota > Rhodophyta > Florideophyceae > Ceramiales > Ceramiaceae > Herpochondria > Herpochondria borealis. Next base: position 16,660 of record JAVCKV010131651.1, on the reverse strand, counting down.
CGTTAAAGGCCAGGCGCTGGGTGTACTGCTGACGGGAATGGGGGTAGATGGTGCAGCGGGTATGTCTGAACTTGAGAAACAAGGCGCTATCACTGTTGCGCAAGATGAAGCAAGCTCTGTTGTTTGGGGTATGCCACGTGTAGCCATTGAGCATGGCGCTGTTAACTATATATTATCTCTGGATAAGATAGCTCCATTTTTAATTGAGCGATGTTATGGATAACGTTTAGATAATGAGGTGAGTCCGACAAAAATGAAATCAGTATCTGCTTTACATAATGCTCTATTGCTAACAGTTATTATAATTGGTATTACTCTATTTTATCCAAATAATCAGCTGTATCTAGTGTCCACTATTGTTGTTTCTGTTATATGGCTAATCGCATTTTATAAAAGCCAAAGCGATCTTAAGCAGCACGGAGTCGTTGTTGAGCGAGTTGAGGAATTAAAAAAATTCAGTATCGAGCTACAATCTCTAGTTGATAAAGAGTTGGTTCTCGTTCAAGAAGACGTTATTAGGATAAAAGAAATTGTTGGTGATTCAATTGGTATACTCCAAAATAGTACTCATAGTATAAATATAAATATGCAGTCTCAAAAGCAATATATCGAACATATTATATCTAAACTAGATGTCAAAGACGCTAAAAAAATAGCTGCTTTTATGGTGGTTAGCGAAAATAAAAAAGGTTCGGAAAGCAGTTCTGAAACTATCGAAAGTAATGTCGTTAACTTACACTCAATGGGTTCCTTCGATGTTAAAAACAAAGAGAATATAGAAAATATGATGCTAGCACTTCAGTTCGAAGATATTGTCAGTCAAATCACTGAGCGATTAGCTGAGCATGTCGGTGATATTCGTTCTACAGTGGATATACTATCAAGGTTATGCGAGAGCGAATTGTCAACTACATTTAAATCAGATATCGATGATATGAAACTAGAGTATTCGATTATAAAAGAAAAGTTACTGCAAGTTTCGACTAAAAACTTAGCGGCACAAAAAAATATGGACGAAGGTGATGTTGAGCTGTTCTGATTTTAATACAAAAATTTTTTAAAAAGGTACTTGGTATGGCTATTACTTTTAAAAGTAATGAGGGTAAATTAACTATTTACTTAACTGATAAGTTTGATTTTTCTTCAATAGAAAGTTTTAAATCAGCTTATGAGGATAATCCATCAAAAAATTATGTTGTCGATTTTAAAGATACTAACTACATGGATAGTTCCGGATTAGGGATGTTGCTGAATATGAAGAGAGCAACAGGTGATGATGCTATCAGCTTGATACATTGTAAAACCCAGATAAAAAAAGTATTGGTTGTCTCACGTTTTGATGAGCACTTTGACATCATATAAATAATGTCAGATTGCAATATGACATTGGGTAATATACCTTGAAAATAGTTTCAATAGACGGAGATAAATCCCATAGTCGATTAATTGACAAGTATTTCGATCAGTTAGGTGTTGATGGCAATACGTTTGATAATTTTAAACAGTTTCATATATGGCTAACCGAATGTGACAACACCTCTAAAACAGAGATAGATTTCATATTTGTCGGGGTTAATAATCACGAAGATAACAGTTTTAATGAAGCGGTATTATTGAAAGAATATATGCCGGCTAAAATGCCTGTCATCATCTTTATGCTCAATGAGCATTCTGACAAGAGTTATATACGCTCTTTAAAATATGGGGCGGGTTACTTATTAAAGCCCTTCAGTAGTGATCTCTTTATTTCGGCTATTCATTACCATTCGAAACACAAAGAGATTAATCGACTTCTGGGTAAAAAAAATAATGAGCTACTCCAGTATAAAAAAGCGAATGATAGAGAGCATGCGATAGTAGAATCTATATTTTCAAATCACTTCGAGCAGCACCTTCTAGAATCCGACAATATCAATTTTTATATTTCTCCAGCGTCGATCTTTAATGGCGATGTGCTGCTAACAGAACAAGGGCCTTCAGGCTCATTATATTTAGTTGTAGGCGATGTTACTGGACATGGTTTGTCTGCCGCAATTGGTGCTATGCCTGTTTATTCTACATTTAGAGCAATGGCTAAAAAAGGTATGCCTGTTGGCAAGATAGCCTTTGAAATGAATAAAGCCTTACGAACTCTATTGCCTGACAATATGATGATGGCTGCCACGATAATGGAGTTAGATTATTCGGATGGCACCGCTGTTGTATGGTCGGGTGGTATGCCAGAAGTTATCGTTATTAACGATCAGTCAGCAATTGTACGTAAAATTGGTTCCAGGCACTCGCCGCTGTCCATGCTTGAAGAAGAGTCGTTTAGGCAGGATATTGATGTTATTGCACTGCAAACAGGAGATAGGTTATTTTTCCATACGGACGGTATAGAAGAAGCTAGTAATGCCTCAGGTGACATGTTTGGTGCCGAACGTTTTTTGTCTCTTTTTGATGGCAGTTCAGCATTAATATTTAATAAGATAGTTGATTCGCATAGTCAATTTATTGGTGATAGTAGTCAGGGTGACGATATTACACTCGTAGAAGTGACCTATTTTCCCGATACTACTTTGACCCCTAGTTTAACCAATAAAGAACGGTTGGATGTGTCCGCTATTCAATGGGATATGTCCTTTCATATTACCCCAAAAGAAATAAAAAAATCGGACCCCTTATCACAAATCATCAACTTTCTGAGTGGATCTATCGGAGTATCAGTTCACCAAGATTATATATCTACGATACTCTCTGAGCTATTCAATAATGCTCTTGATCATGGGTTACTAGGCCTTGATTCATCGGGAAAAAATACAGATGACGGTTTTATACGTTACTACGTGGAAAGACGAAAAAAAATTGCGGTTTTGAACAGTGGCTTTATCGACATTAATATATCGTATAAAAGTATAGAGTACGACAATACTTTTTTGAATATAACCGTCACTGACACCGGCCATGGCTTTGATTTTTCATCTTTAACGTATGAGCAAGAGTTAGATCCTAGGGGTTACGGGCATGGGTTACGGCTGGTTAATAGTTTATGTAAATCAATAACATACAGTAATTCAGGGCGTACTGTCAGTGTCGTTTATAAAATCACCTAATATTTGTATGTAATGTCTACTTATACAATCATCTCCGCTTCAAATAAAAATACTGTAATTCACACGTTTCTAGTGATTTCACTCCTTGGATTCTGGTTTTAACTCAATATTTAACTATTCTCTAAGAGAGGCTGTTCTTAATTTAATATTATAATTCTATCGGAGAATAATGTGTCATCAACCAGTACAAAAAGCCAAAATCTTGTCGAAAAGTTTGATAGTTTCCCGTTGGCCAAAAAATTGACTTTGGGTTTTGGAACACTACTTTTTTTGATGATCATCATCGTTGCTGTAAATTATTTTGCTTCTGGGAAAGTGGCCTCAATAGAGCACCACATAACTCATAATTTAGTTCCGTTAGAGCTATCGGATCTAGAGCTTAAAAATGATATCAACCAGTCACTAGCGGCTTTAAGAGGCTATATGATTTTGGGTGAAGATAAGTTCAAAGACAAGCGCGCTAAAACGTGGCTTGATGTAGAAGAACAAATAAATATTATTGAATCAAAAATAATCTATCTTGATAGTACAGCCAAATCAAAATTTGATGAAATGAAGACTGTTTTAGTCAATTTTTCTGATGCTCAAGACAAGGTTGAAGCGATTGCCAATACAGCAGAGGAGCAGCCAGCAACGCGTATTTTATTAACCGAGGCCGCCCCCAGAGCTAAGAATATATTAGTCGCCATTACCAGTATCATCAATGAGGAAAAGACGCTTCCTGCAACTGAAGAAAGAAAAGCATTGTTAGCATTGTTAGCCGATTCTCGTGGTTCATTTGCAGTAGGTTTAGCATCAATAAGGGCTTATTTGTTGAGTGGTGATGAAGTATGGAAAAGTGATTTTTACAAGCGATGGGATGTAAATGAAGCACGTTTTAAATCACTTAAAAATAATGAATATTTGTTTAATCAAAAACAGCGTAGTGACTTTTCTAAATACAGTGAAAATCGTTTAGCATTTTCTAGCCTACCTAAAAAAATGTTTGATATTCGCGGGTCAAATCAATGGAATATGGCCAACTACTTGTTAGGAATAGAGGCTGCTCCTCAAGCTGACAGAGCATTAGAATTAATCAATGATTTATCTGTCAGAGCAAAAAATGAGATTGATAAAACGGAGTCTGAATTGACGTCGCAAAAATTATTTTTAGACGTTTTTTCTTTATTATTAACTGTAATTTCAATCGCTGTATCTATCTTTTTAGCTCGGTTTATAACCTCACGTATAACATCATCAATAAATAAAATAAGGCAGTCATTAGATGATATCGCTCAAGGCAAGCTAGATAAAAAAATTACCGTTACGTCGACTGATGAAATTGGCTTGGCTTTATCAACGTTAGAAGACACGCGTAGTTTGTTGCAAGGTATTATAGCTCAAGACGTCAAATCCTTGATTGACAGTGCACGCAGAGGAGATTTATCAAAACGTATCGATGCAAGTGACAAAGTAGGCTCTTACCACGAACTCTGCAATGGTATAAACGAGCTTGTGGATATTAACGATAAGGTGATTAACGAAACAAGTGACGTTTTTTCTGCCTTAGCCAAAGGAAACCTGCAAACAAAAATAGTATCAGACTTTCAAGGCGACTTTGCACGTATAAAGAAAGATGCCAATTTTACTGTAGATAAACTATTTCAAGTTATTGAACAAGATATACAGTCCGTGATTAGCCGCGCAGCCGCAGGTGATTTTTCCGAAAGAGTACCAACCGATGATAAAGAAGGATTTTTCTTAGATATTAGCGAAAAAATAAATTCATTTATAGACAGTAACCAGCGCCTAGTTAGTGATGTCGGTAGCGTTTTTAGTGCTATGTCTCAGGGTGATCTTAATAAATCTATTGAATCGGATTACCAAGGTGATTTTGCAAAATTAAAGAATGATGCCAATACCACCGTATCGCAGTTGAAATCAGCCATTGAGATGGAGATTCAATCTGTTGTTAATGCTGCGCTACAGGGAGACTTGTCGCAAAAAATTGATGAAGGCGATAAACGCGGATTTTTCCGTGAGCTTTGTAGCAGTATTAATCAGTTAACAGCAGTATGCAGTTCAATCATAACGGACGCCTCTATTGTTATTGGAGCGATGGCTAAAGGCGACTTAACTAAGACAATTGAGAATGAGTATCACGGTAGTTTTGCCGAGTTAAAGGATAACGTCAATAAAACCAGCCAACATCTCAAAGGTATTATTGACAATATCCATGAGTCTGCAGAATTAGTTAACTCCGGATCCTCTGAGATATCCATGGGCGTCGATGATCTAAGTGCTCGTACCGAACAGCAAGCAGCTTCTTTAGAAGAGACCGCAGCCAGTATGGAAGAGATGACCAGTAGCGTCCAACAAAATGCCAGTAGCGCTAAAGATGCGAGTGATATGACCACCGTTGCGGAGCAATGTGCCGTCGCAGGTGGTCAGGCAGTCGACAGTGCTGTTATTGCTATGCAGGGTATCAATCAAGCCAGTAATAAAATAGCGGCGATTATTGGCGTCATTGATGAGATTGCTTTCCAGACTAACCTATTAGCACTAAATGCAGCTGTAGAGGCAGCGCGGGCAGGAGAGCAAGGGCGAGGTTTTGCCGTGGTTGCAGGAGAGGTGAGAACCCTAGCCCAGCGTTCGGCCAATGCAGCTAAGGAAATTAAAGATTTAATTGGTGATTCTGTTACACGGGTAGATAGCGGCAGTAAGTTAGTTAATGATTCCGGTGAAACTTTAAAAGAAATTATTAATTCAGTTAAAAAAGTCAGTAGCGCTATCGGTAATTTATCAACCGCAGGTGAGCAGCAATACATCGGTATTCAGCAAGTCAATTCCGCTGTGTTGAACATGGATCAAATGACTCAGCAAAATGCTGCGCTAGTTGAGCAATCGTCCGCAGCTTGTCAGGGTATGTCAGAGCAAGCACAAAAGCTAACAGAGCTAGTCTCATTTTTTGACACAGGTAAAAGAGTCAATAATGCAAGTGCTCACAGAGTTTCGTCTAGTCAAGTTCAAAATAGGGTAACGCCCCAGCACAGTGCAGCTCCAGTTGCTGTGCGTCAATTATCCTCCACTTCAAGCTCTAAAAGCAGTTCTCCTGCATTACTAAAACCTGTCTTAGATGATGGTGATTTTGATATGGACGGTGAGTGGGAAGAGTTTTAATTTTTAATTAAGCAAGCGATTAAATTGTACATCAATATTTTGAAAGATAGAGAAGGTAAATTACAGTGAAAAAATTCTTTATGAACCAATCATTGGCTCGCAAACAAATATTGATTCTATTATTCGTTGGTCTATTGCCAATGTTAGTAGCGGCTTTTTTAGCAGATAAAATTGCTGAAGAAGAAATATCAAAACAGGCTTATGGTCAGCTTGAAGCTGTTCGCGATATTAAAGCAGAGTCGATAGAGCGTTACTTTTCTACCATTAAAGAGCAGCTGCTTAATTTTGCTGAACGCAGGGAAACCGCCAGCGCCATGGATGCCTTTGGGCGATCTTTTGACACGCTTGCCGATAGGGAGGGGTTTTCTGCACCTGAAGAGAAGAGCCGAATAAAAAATGAGTTAGCTAGGTATTATCGTAATGACTTTTTAAGCGAATACAGCAAACGTAATTCGGGAGAGACAGTGAATGCCGATGAGCTATTAAATGGTTTGTCTGCCAATGCAATAGCTGCGCAATACTTATACATACAAGAGAATAAAAACCCCTTAGGTGAGAAGCATTTATTACTTGAAGCGGACGGTAAAGCAAGCTATCACCGTATGCATAGCCGATACCATGAAGACTTTAAAAATTTCTTAGAGCGCTTTGGTTTTTACGATATTTTTTTAGTCGAGCCAGAAAATGGTGTAGTTGTTTATTCTGTATTTAAAGAGTTAGATTTTGCTACCTCGCTCATTAACGGCCCATATGCTAACTCTAACTTTGCGGATGCCTTCCGCGAAGCAACAAAATTAAAGGCCGGAGAATATATATTAAAAGATTTTGCAAGTTATCGTCCCTCTTACGATGCGCCGGCCAGTTTTATGGCTACGCCCATCTACGACGATGATAAGCTCAGAGGCGTATTGGTCCTCCAAATGCCTTTAGAAGTTATCAATAGCATTATGACTCAAAGAAGTGGTATGGGTGAAACAGGAGAAAGTTATTTAGTGGGCTCAGACTTGTTAATGCGCTCTGATTCTTTTCTTGATCCTAAAAATCATACTGTATCAGCGTCTTTTAAAGACCCCACAGTCGGTTCGGTGGAGACGGCAGCGACCAAACGTGCTTTTTCTGGTGAAACTGCGGCTGATATTATTATTGATTATAATGGTAACCCCGTACTCTCGGCTTTTACGACTATTGATATCGGTTCGGGAATCCAATGGGCAGTATTGGCTGAAATAGACGAGTCTGAAGCATATGCCGGTGTCACAAATTTAAATAGACTTCTACTTATTATTGCCTTAATTGGTGCAGGTTTAATTGTTGTATTCGCATGGTTCATTAGTAAGGTTCTGTCTGCGCCTATTTTAGCGTTGTCGAAGACGATCCAAGATGTGCAAAAAACAGGAGATTTTACTTTATCTATTGATAATGAATACCTCGATGAGGTTGGCGAAACGAGTCGAGCCTTTAATCGCTTAGTGGATAATTTAGCGACGGCAGTGAGTAGCACAAATACTATTCTTGATAATGTGAGTAAAGGTAATTTCGACGAAACTATTACCGCTGAATATCCTGGCCAATTGGGTGTGCTTGCCTCGGGGGTTAATAATGCCGTTGCCGATATCAAAGTTGCAAATGAAGAACAAGCTAAGCAATCTAAACTGGCAGAGGAAAGCGCTAAAAAAGCCGAAGCCACAGCTCAGCTCGCGGAAGAGCAGGCACGAGAAGTCTTATTAATTAAAAAAGCACTCGATAGCTCGGCAACTAGCACCATGATTGCTGGGCCTGACTATAGTCTCCTTTATGTCAATGAAGCGTTCAATAAGACAATGTCTACTGCAGAAAAAGAGATTAGAAGTGTTTTACCTACTTTTTCTGCTAATGCCTGTGTAGGTAAAAGTGTCGATATTTTTCATGTTAACCCCGCCGAGCAAAGAGCTATACTCGATCAACTCCAGCATACCCATAGTGCCGATATTACTATGGGCGAGTGTACTTTGAATATGAGTGCCACCCCTATTTTGGATGACGGCGAGCGTGTCGGTACGGTTATTGAGTGGGTCGATAGAACAGCAGAAATTGCTATCGAAAAAGACATTGACCACATTATTAACTCAGCTGCTAACGGTGACTTTGATAACAAGCTCGCGTTAGAAGGTAAAGACGGTTTCTTCCTGAGTACTAGCCAAGGTTTAAATAGCTTATTAGATACCACCAATATCGCTATTAATGATGTTAAGCGAGTGTTCAGTGCTCTCTCTAATGGCGATTTATCACAGCGTATTGAGCGTGAATATAGTGGAGGCTTTGCTCAACTGAAAGAAGATGCCAATAAGACAGTCGATAAATTAAAAGAAGTCACGGGGAATATCAGCAGCTCGACGGAATCCATTGCACAAGGCGCGAAAGAGATTTCCATGGGTAATAGTGATTTAAGCACTCGCACCGAAAGCCAGGCTTCTACATTGGAAGAAACAGCTGCCAGTATGGAAGAGATGACACAAATAGTACGCTCCAATGAAGATAGCGCAAAAGAAGCCAATGAGTTGGCTGCTCGTACGACTTCAAATGCACAAACCGGTAATGCGAGTGTACAAAAAACCATTGATGCAATGAACGAGATTAGTGAGTCCAGCATTAAAATCGCTAATATTATTAGCGTTATTGATGAAATCGCGTTCCAAACGAACTTATTAGCGCTTAATGCCGCCGTTGAAGCGGCTCGTGCAGGAGAGCAGGGGCGTGGTTTTGCGGTCGTTGCAAGTGAGGTACGTAGTTTGGCGCAGCGTTCTGCGGGTGCCGCTAAAGAAATTAAAGATTTAATTAATGACTCAGTGGCAAAGGTAAGCGATGGTTCTGAATTGGTCATAGCATCGGGAGAAACACTTAAGTCGATCGTTAGTGAAATTCAGCAAGTGAGTGCCGTGATAGAGAATATTGCCACCAGCGCTAGAGAGCAAACAACGGGGATTGAGCAAGTTAATTCTGCCGTATTACAGATGGATCAAATGACACAACAGAATGCGGCCTTGGTAGAGGAAGCCGCAGCAGCAAGCCAAAGTATGTCAGATCAGGCTCAGGATATGAGCCGTTTAGTGGCATTTTTCAAATCATGATGCTGATAATGTATAGATAAAATAATGATACAACCCGATCTATGAAAAAAAATAAAGAGCCAAGTAAACGTATTTTAGGCCCTGATAGCAGTGGAACTATTGAACTTTTTTCTTATGGTAAAAAAGATCTGGAGATCGGCAAGCCTAAAAGGCCTTTAAGTTTTGTTTTTCCTGTCGTTATATTTTTCGTTATTACATTATTTATAGTGATTTTAACTGTGTTTTTTTATGGTCAAAGTAAAAAGATTATTATCGATAAAGAGATTGAAGATCTAAGTCATTCCGAGGAGCTAATCTCTATTCTCATAGAGCAGTTTTATAGAAATGCGAATAAAAGCGTTCAGTTTATTAGCGGCTTGAATGAAGTGAATGACTATATTGAAGACGGTGGTGACGATAGTCTAGTACCCGTTTTTAATAGATTTGAACAATATTTATCGTCTAATCCAATATTTAATAGTATCGCGATTATCGATAGTAACGGACAAAAACGTATAAAGTCTTCTGTTGAAAAAGACGGTATAGAAGAAAAAATGATATCCAGTACTGGGGCCGATAAAAATACATTTTACGATAAAACCATTTTTCAATACTCTAGCGGTGAGGTTTATTTCTCACCCATAACTAGAGGCTCTGAAGAGGGTGTTCTTAATTTAGATGTCTACGTTAGACTAACTAGTGATAGCTATAGTCGTAGCTATGCTTTAGTGGTTAATGTCAATTTAGGAAAATTCTTACGTGACGCTATTATTTATAAACAAAGTTATATTGCGTTTTATCTTTTAAATGAAAGCGGAGACTATTTGCTGAACCCTGGTTTCTCTAGTCTTTTTTCAGGTGCCAACATCGTTCAAGATTTATCTCCTTTTCGTGATGTTATTGAAAATAATGTAAGAAAATACCAACTCAACCCCAGCCTTACTGATTCTATTGACCAGCCCGGGTATTACTCATTTATTAACTTAAGCCATTATGGCGCTGAATATCCTATACGTATTATGCTTCTTTACTCGGATTTTAGGCATATTAACGAGCTTTCAACGTTGAGAGATCGATTTATACTGATCGGTACCTTTTTATCCTTACTTTCATTTTTCATTGTATGGACGCTGACACGTTATTTTTTGTCGCCTCTGAAGCAAATTACAAACGTAATCAGTTCCTATGAAAAAACAGGGGCGCTAAACTCGTTGCCGACTAATGCACCCGATGAAATTGGTGTATTGTCTCGTAGTTTTTATAATCTATTTAAAAATAAAGAACAAAAAGAAATAGAGTTATCGCAAGCCCGACGCTATGTTGACGCCATAACAAACGAAGCTCCCGTTTTGCTATCTTATATCGATAAAAACGAAATATATCAATTTGTTAATCATCGCTACGAAGCCTGGTCAGGTAAATCTGCCGCAGAGATAGTGGGCTTTTCTATACAAGACTTATTTGATGAGCAGGGCTACGCAACCATTAAGCCCTTTATTAATAAGGCTCTATTGGGGGAAATGGTTCAGTTTGTTAGTCATATCACCTACGGTGACGGCAAGTCTCGTCATGTACAGCTGACCTATACGCCACAAGTTGATACCTGTGATAACGTACTAGGGTTTTATGTCTGCGTTGAAGATATCACGGAAAATACGCGCTCAACGCAAAAAATACAGGAATTAAGTCAACGCTTAGATTTTGCTTTAGAGGCTCCAGGTATCGGCGTTTGGGACTACGATTTAGCGTCGGGGCGGCTTATTTGGGACGAGCGAATGTGTGACCTTTATGGAACCTCTCAAGAAGATTTTTCTCAAGATTTTAATGGGTGGTCAAGATATCTACATTTAAACCATCTTGCTCGCGTTGAAGCCGGTTTTTTTAGTGCTATTTCCACCAAAAGTGATTTTTTTGAAGAGTTCAAAATCGTACTGTCGAGCAGAGAGGTTCGTTGGATAGAGGCACATGGGCGTGTTATTTATAACACACACGGTGAGCCTATCCGTGTAACCGGCACTAATATGGATATTACGAACAAAAAAAAGCTGGAGATGGAAAAAGATCGGGCTCTTTTAAAAGCAGAAGAGCTAGTTCAGGTTAAGTCAGAGTTCCTTGCCAGCATGAGCCATGAGATTCGTACACCCATGAACGGTGTTATCGGTATGCTGGGCTTGCTACAAGACACGAGTTTAGACAAGCAACAACATCATTACGCTACGTTGGCTAATACCAGTGCCCAATCATTATTACTTTTGATTAACGACATACTGGACTTCTCGAAAGTCGAAGCAGGAAAAATGCAGCTTGATATCGTTGATTTTAACTTATCCACTATGTTGGGTGATTTTGTTGAGGCGATTTCTCACCGCGCTCAAGAAAAAGATTTAGAAGTGATCTTAAACACAGTCGGTGTCAATGATAGCTTTGTGAAGGGGGACTCTAATCGATTGCGTCAGATACTCAGTAATCTAGTGGGTAATGCGATTAAGTTTACATCTAACGGAGAAATTATTATCGACGTTCAGCTCGATAAGGTCCAAGCAGGCACATTAGAGTTAAAAGTGAGTGTGTCAGATACGGGTATCGGTATCGCTCAAAATAAAATCCCCGATCTTTTCAATTCATTTTCTCAGGTAGATTCCTCTACGACACGTAAGTACGGTGGTACTGGTTTAGGCTTAGCTATCGTAAAAAAATTATGCGCTTTAATGGGGGGTAGTATTCGCTTAGAAAGTACTCAGGGTAAAGGCAGTGAATTTATTTTTACTATTACCTTAGAAGAAAGTGATCAACATGGAAAACTATCGCCTCTCGTTAATATTAGTAATACCTCCATCTTAATCGTAGATGATAATAAAAGTAACGCGACCATGTTATCTAAACAGTTGAGTAAGTGGGGAGCCAATGCGTTTGAGTGTCATTCTAGCTCTTCCGCATTAACGGTCTTAAACCAACGTGGAGCCTGTGAACTCGCCATCATCGATCTACATATGCCAGAAATGGATGGAGAAGCCTTAGCAACAGAAATCCGCCTGGATTCTCGATATGATGATATGAAATTAGTGCTAATGACGCCTCTCGCCAATCGAGGTGATGCTAAACATTTTGCTGATTTAGGTTTTTTCACTTTCTTTGCCAAGCCTGTCACAACGAACGACCTTTTTACGGTTATTACGATGCTGGAAGAGAGTAAATTATCTCGTTGCGGCTCTATCACCTCTATGAGCCAGCCCGATTTAAAAATAGTGCCAGATCATCCCGTTTTTGTTGAAGATAAAGCAGAACGGAGTTTGGTTCGTATCCTACTCGTTGAAGATAATATGATTAATCAAGAAGTCGCATTAGGTATATTACAGGCTTTTAACTGGACAGCCGACGTGGCAAATAACGGCGTTGAGGCCTTGGCTATGTTGAATAACCCCGATTCTGGTGAAGGTTACGATCTCATATTAATGGATTGTCAGATGCCAGAAATGGATGGCTATGAAGCCACTCGTAATATTCGAGGGGGTAAGACACCGAATCCAAGAATCCCCATTATTGCTATGACGGCTAACGCCATGAAGGGCGATAGGGAAAAATGCCTTGCTGTCGGTATGGATGATTATCTCAGTAAGCCTATTGATCCTAAAAAACTCTCAATGGCCATAACAGAGTGGTCTTCCCAAGGTAACAAAGTCTCAAAGGTGACCCGTCTTACCCATGGGGATCCATCACATTCTCAATCTTCAATACTCCAGGAGTCGGTACCGATGAACGAAATAAATGATCAAGTGTGGAACCGCGATGAATTTATGAACCGGATTATGAATAATGCGACTATCGCTCAAAAGTTATTTGAATTGTTTAAAACAGATACACCAAAAACAATTCAAGAACTCGGCGGTGCAGTAGAAACTGGGCAGGCACATGAAGCGGGATTGCTAGCTCATAAACTTAAAGGTTCAGTGAGTAATCTAGGCGGTATTGAACTTGCCTCGCTTGCACAAAAAATAGAGCTGGCGGGCAAAAGTGAGGATATGAGCGAGATAGAGGCTTTATGGCCAGATGTACTTCCTCAATACGACAAGTTGTTGCATCAAATTGAAGATCGTTTGTAAGCCATCTTTAAAATTTATTATTACGATGCGATGCGTGTCGCCTAAACACACACAGTGAAAAGTTGACTATAATTAATTAGCGACACTTATCGATATAAGTAAATCTCCAATATTATTTAGAGATTCGCTTAATGAGGGCGTTGTGAATGTAAACTCAATAACAGCGGTGGTTGAATGCCTGATATTACAGTAATGATTGTCGATGATGCCGAGGACAATAGAATGCTTCAGCGCATGCTACTCGAGGAGCATTTCAATGTAGTAGAAGCCGTTTCCGGCGAAGATTGCATTGAAAAAATAGAGTCGTCTGTTCCCGACCTCATTTTACTCGATGTCAATATGCTAGAAATGAATGGCTATCAAACCTGTATTCATCTGCGTAAACAACACAAGACTGCAAACACACCTATTATTTTTGTTTCTGCATTATTCAAACCAGAGGAGCGCTTACAGGGGTATGAAGCTGGAGCAGACGACTATTTAACAAAGCCAATCGATGCTGTGAAATTGATTGAACGTGTTAACTACCATCTTGAGTCCCATGTTGAAATTGTAAAGGTTCAACAGCAAGCTAAAGATTCAATGAACGTCGCACTTGAGGCTATGACGTACAGCAGTGAAATTGGCCAGTTAATTGATTTTGTAAAACAGTCACAAGAGGTCAAAACATTAGAGGCTTTGGGAGAAAAAGTATGCGAGGCCGCCGAAGAGTTTTGTTTAATTGGTTGTGCTTATGTTGTAGTTGCTCGGCAACCGTTTTCTAATTGCTCGCCAGATTCTCTAGAAGCCAAAGTACTGGAAAAGGCAATGTTAAGCAGTGAACGAATTATTCATATCGGTATTCGTACGATTGTTAAAAGTGATCAAATGGCGCTACTGATTAAAAATATGCCGGTAGATGATGAAAGCCTTTACGGTCGGATTAAAGATCATTTAGCGGTTTTAGTGAGTATTTGTGATGGTCGTTTAATGGCGTTGCAAGCACAGCAAGACTTGGCCAGCCAGCGTAGCAGTGTTCTCGGGCGTGTTATTCTTGTTACAGAAGAAAAATTAAAGAACTTTAATCAAAAAATCATTCAACATGATGATCATGTCCGTGAAATTATGACTGACATGATTACAGAGCTTGAGTCTAAACTGTTCAGTCTAGGCTTAGATGAAGATCAAGAAAAAACGCTTATGGCATTAGCGTATCGGGCAACTGAAAAATTAGAAGGTTCACGAGAATCCACCAAAGATTTAGAAAGTGAACTGGGTGTTGTACTTGAAGGTTTATATGAAATTCTT
>JAVCKV010131540.1:0-19109 GCA_032274145.1 Herpochondria borealis | reverse complement strand
AGAGAGAGAGAGAGAGAGAGAGAGAGAGAGAGAGAGAGAGAGAGAGAGAGAGAGAGAGTAGTAGTAGAATGCCAGATTTCTCACGAAGACAACTAGCAGAGTTTGTGTGAGAAACCAGAGATCCGACCAAGATTTGGGGTTCTCTAGAGAAGCACACCATTCTACTGATTAATCTTTTGTTTAGTCTAATACTCAGTATAATATATTTCCACGCGCCTTTCTACAGCTTTTATATACTCTAGAGCACAAAACATGGTATTACAGTACATGTACTGTACAGTACATGGACGTGTGTATGTAGGTTGCTGCACTACTGAGGTACTGTGGCAAGCCACGGTCATAGGGTGTTCTCTCTAGAGCACATCTGTCAAATCCTCCAACACCTTGACGAATGTGCCACCAAGATCCCAAGAGTCAAAATCGTTTTGAATTTCAAGACCTTTCTTACAACCTCCTTCTTGACAACAATGTATCCTGAGAATGAACGTTATAACAGAAGATCAAATTGAGAGCGATCCTGCAACCAAAGATGCTGATCAAGGACCACAAGAAGCCTAACCTCAATGGCACCTTTCCGATCAGACTAGTTGTTCCAGTCACCAACTTAACAGGCTTTCCCAAGCTCAGCTACCTTGTTATCAAGACAATTCTTGAGAACAACAACATCAAATACAGACAACACGAGATTGTTCAAGCCTCCCACCTCACAAAGCAGCTAAAACCTCTCAGCATCAACTCATCCAATTCAACCATTGCCTCTTTAGACGTGGAGTTGATGTATCTATCAATCAAGTACAGCCTAATTGAGAAGGATTGTGTACACTACTACACCTGTGACATCAATGATGATGATACAATGCTCCAAATTGATACTTGGCTGAGCTTCATCAAATTCGGATTGGGTGCCACCCTTCTAAACTTCAGGGATCAGTACTACCTCTACAATGGCGATAAAGAAGTGGAGACCAAGAGACTGACCATTGGAGGCTAAGGCTACAAATCTACATGGCTAAGCTAGCCATGTCCTACCTCCTTGAAATGATTGACAACAACATCATCAACCAACTCAGCTACTTTGGAAACTACAGAGACATCGGATTGACAGTCTTCCATGGTATTCAGTCAGCCAAGGAGATCAAGGCTTGGCAGTCATTGGCCGCCAAACAAGCTGGCAACAACCAACTTCAAGGTATGGAAACCCGGCAGCACCAACACCAATGCAATCCGCAAGACTGAAATCACCAACAACAACCACCTCCCATTCCTTGAGGACATGGAACTATGTTGGTGTCAAGCGGATGAACTCTCATTCTGCGTTCACATGAAACTGAATCAGCAGATCAAGTATCTGACTGAGTGTAGCTCCCACATGCTTGATTGTTGCATCAATGCAATTTTAACAAAGGTGTCTGCCACTGTCTACTCACAAAACTGACTTCTGTCACAGACTCTAACATCAACAAAGGACTATGTGAATCTTCACAGATCACTTTGAAGCTCTCGGCAAAGCAGGACTTCTCAGTTCCACTCCCACTCCAACACTCAGGCAGCTCAAGATGTCTATTGCCAACAAAAGACCAACTCTTGAACAAGCCAAGCTAATCAAGTGTCGTGAGAGAGATTGCAAACGAGCAGTCTACTTCAAGGTCAGATTCACCAATTACTGAGTGAACCCTGGTTCACATGACCATTGCCAGAATCAAGTCAGCCTACCCAAGTCTCAAATGGTTACAAGTCTCTATGTCCAACCACCGCTTCCAGAACATGCATGAACTATTTCAAGGTGACTTGAATGCCAATATCAACGCCAGCATCAAATCCATGCATTGAGTTTCTCCAAACTCCCTTGCAGTTGCCACACCAAAGGCAAGTGCCCATACAATAGTAAGTGCAGGACCAAGATTGTCGGGTGTACAAAGGGACCTGTCTAATGATCAGAAGAATCTACATTGGCAATACCCAACTGAACATTAAGACTTGGATGTAACAACATGTCCAAGATACGAAAACCTAGCCATCTCTGTCAAACGTTCAGATTATTTGTTTGCTGCCCACTTCGCTTCTCTCATTCCCAAAGGCATGCCAAGGAAAGATATGAGCTAATTTACTTGTGTCAAGGTTGTGAACGTATGGTCTGGCAACCCAATCTTCTGTGTCAAGACATTCGGCTCGAGAGCTTGCAAGCTGTGCTGTAAGGAAAGGATGACAAGAGTCCTCAAACTAACGCACCTCACTCCAACAACATGGCCATCAACAAGTGCAACAAAGTCTGCGGTGATTGTTGCCAAAGACCCCAATTCCATAGGTTCGACCAGTCACACATGAAACGTGACGTCAACACCAGTACTGATGAGTCCAACAAGGACAAAAGAGTCACCTGTCCAAGTTCTACCACATCCACGAGCAGTTCCCACTCAGCTATCCCACTCAGCTAAGAGCCAGTTACTCTTCACTCGACCCCAAGATGATTCCATCACATTCAGCTTCCCCAACCTTGGAACTTGAGGACTAGTTGACCGCCACAACAAGCAACGCACTGTTGAAATGGAAGGTCTCTCCACTACTTCCCATCACCAACTTCGATTTGGAGCCTTCACAAGACATCAACGAGAGTGGCCAACTAGCTCTAGCTAGCTGCCACTTCATTGACATCTAAACCAACTAGAACTCGGCAGGTACGGCTGAGACCCATATTTGTTTTACTGCGCATTTTGCTAGTGGTGGGATGCAAAAGTGACAAAGAGCCCGGAAAAGTACCAGTGCTTTAAGGAATTCCCTCATCTAAAACTTCAGACCGGCAGGCTCGCTGTTAGTAGTGATGAAATTAGAGGATTGGGAGCAAAAAGCACTAACTGACGGTTTCAAGGGTGCAAAAGCACTAAATGACCCCAACGGACGGCCACCTAAGTAAGCATAAATACAGTAGTTGTGAACATAGCAGTTATGAATATAATGTTTCACAAACAAACCATAATATTCAAAACACGACACATGAGCCTAAACGGCCTGAGACAGATGACAAGTATGCTATACTTTTTAACATCGTTCTCCTTCGTGCATGCTGCTACACCTCCTTTTTTGTCGGGAGGTAACAGCAGCTTCTAACTCTTGTTGCAAGGATAGGATGCCATGATGGATTGCTGTTGGGCTAGACTAGAACTTGCATCATCTGTTGTAGTCCATCCATTTTGTTCCAGCGCGCAACTACATGAACATGTAGCTGCAGTACGACCGTCCAGCCAAAATGGGATGGGTATGTATATACAAAGCTGTATGATAGATAAAAGAGGTGTCTATTTTACTTAGGCGATCGTCCGTTGGGGTCATTTAGTGCTTTTTGCACCCTTGAGTTATTAGTGCTTTTTCTCGATGAAATTAAATAGCTCTTTTCAGTTTTCCTGCTATCCACAGACTATAGTAGAGCTCTCTCTAGTAGCTAGTGTATCATTAGGCATGGCAAGAGACAAAATAATTATTTAGACGATATAGCATTGTTGTTTGGCTTGAGTAAATACAGTGTGCAGTGGGAGAGTGAGAGAAATAGAGGGGGAGAGCGCATAGTTGCTCTGTGCCCGATCATGAAGGTGAATGATCAATTAGACTAGGCAGGGAGAGAGGGGTCCTCCTTGAGACTTTTTCTGAGAAATGGAAGAATGACGAGACGTGAAATATTGTGCATGTGTACCCAGCGGCAAAGCCGGTGCCCCCAAGAAAGCCCCTAGTCCTTTCTTCTGGTACTTCGGCGAGTGGTGACACCAAACTCCGGGTCATCCAACCCTGTAGATTTGTTGTCCCCAAGACCTTCATCAGAAGAGTCATCCTTGTCTGATACGGAAACGGCGGTTGTTTCCATCACAGTTGATGGCATAACGATGGCGGAAGGAACAGCGTTACCAAGCTGTGGCATTTGGAGAGAATCCAAAAGAGCGTCTGCTTCATTCGCGGCAGCCTGCGCTGCTGCAGCAGCAGCTGCAACGGCATCACAATTTGTGTGCTCGTGGTCGATAAATTCCACCTTGGGAGAATCGAGGAGCTGCAGTTGGGCGGCAATATTGCCTGTATCGAACATAATCTCAGCAGAGACCAATTTGTTCGAAGCCGGGCTGAACTTGGCACGCATGTTCCCCTTCAGTGTGAGTTCCATGGGAGCACCCTGACGTAGATAAATCAAGAAAGTGAGTGGAAGTCACGACAGTCAACGAAACATAATGGCCACAAAAGAAATAACATACCTCGCCGACAGCTCCAACTGTCGTTGCTGTCCAAACAAGGACACCAATGCAACCGTCCATGAAGAAACTCTTGCGATCACAGTTGTAGGCAAGAGTCACAGGTGCTTTCTGAGAGCCACCGTCGGTCGCGTTTCCAAGAGTCTGCAAGAAAGACGCAAGATGTGCAGCATCTCCCATTGCGTCGCCTGCGCCATGAAGAACTTGCTCCGTCTTGCTGGAAGAATCACCTTTCTCTACCATTTTGCGGTAGTCGGTAACGGGCAAGGTGAAATCAAACGACTCCTCCAAGATTGCAGCCCAGCGAGCAAAGCTAGCCTCGTTTCGTCCCCGTAACTTGAGAAATTCTTCCATCACGCGGAAACGAACTTCCCGTTGTTCCAACTCGCGCTGCGATGAGTGTCGCTTCTCGAGCTCGGCTGCGTCGCGTTGAGCAACCAACTCTGTGAGGGTGCGCTTGAGCTCCTCGACGTACGCCTTCTTGCGAAGACGGGTGTTCCTTGCGTGTTCACGATTACGATCGCGATTTTGGCGAGCTCGTTCGTCAGGGGTAAGATTCTGTCGACGCACTCTGTTAGCCTTGGAATCGGCGGCAGCAGCGGCGGCTGCGGCACTCGCGGCAGCCGATCCACCCGAACAAGCTGCAACCCAGTTACTGCTCGTCAAGGCTTTGATGTGTGCAGTGCTTGTGTCAACCTTTGTGGTGTCCGTTGTTGGCGCTTTAACAGTGTCGCCCTTGGTGGCACCAGCGTTCAAAATCAAGTTTGTTACCGCAGCTTGGGCAACCGACTTGAAGTCAGCCTCAGTCGTGGCACATGAGACTGGCGCAGGCGGAGGTACGGGAACAGAAGCAGCTGCTGCAACAGCCGCCGCGGCCGCTGTAGCTGCCGCCGCTTCTGAAGTAATAGTGTCGCCCTTGACAGTTGGAACGGCGCGGGGAGACACTACAGCTGGCGTTGAAGTTGTAGTCGGTACCACAACTTGTTTCACCGCCTTCTTAATACCTGGAGCAGTAGGAAGCTCAGAAAGAGGGTTGGGCGTGTTATTGACAGATCTTCCGCCCTGACCCTGCAACATTGCCTGTTGCTCTTTTCTTAACTTAAGCGCAGCTTGGCCTGCCGACGAGTTTGGAATTGTTGAGTTTGTTGTGGGGGGCTTAGTTGGCTTCGCCGTAGTGCGTCGACCATGGTTTGGTGCAGCAACACGAGCTTTCACTGCGGTTGCACGCTTCTTCTGGGCAGGTTCGGCCGCCTTCGATACCCCAATAGGTCGCTTCTGGCCAGACTCGGTTGGCTTCGCAATCGGCGCGGCAGTCATCATAGAATCACCAGAAACTACAACAGAGGGAGTGGTGTCCGGGAGGAGGGATGTTAGATCGTTGAACGACGTTGATGGACGAAATGCACCGAGGCCATCGTCAAAAGAATCTGACAGACCCTCATCAGGCGTTGCTGTACGGGTAGCATCATGATCCCCAGGCGCCGACGACAGCAGGTTCGAAATGTCTACCGAAGGAGGACGATTAGAGGAAGCACATCAAGCACATTACAACACCGACAAATAGACGGAATACACTTACCTGTGGCGACATCGCCAGTAGTTCCTACAACAGCATCGGAATTGTACATATCCATGAGTTCATCGCCAAATAGCTCGCCTCCGAACAAGTCTGGCGCAGATACAGTTGCAGGAATGTTGTGATCACTAGACCAGTCGGTTGGAGTCATCGTAGTTTTAGAGTAGACGAGAGCTTTCGAGTCGGTATGCAGAAGATCACTTCGATGTGAGTTTTGGAGGTATGGAACAAAGGATGGAAGTTGATGGAAGTTGATGGGTCGTGAATGTTAGCAGTTTTGTGTGGTGAAATAATGAGCAACTTCTCGTGTGGATAATAAGGTTGTTAAAAGGTGATATCGAGAGTATGCTGTAGGTTGGAGAGTTGAGAAAAGGATGGGTAAGAGGGGTTGGATGGATGAGTGAGAAAGAAAAGAGAACACAAAAAGATTCAGCAAAGTCGGAATCAACGAACCAACAAGAATTCCAGAACATGCAAGCTCCGTCCGAGAATCAAACAAAGGATTGTGTAACCTTGGAGGACTCGAGGCTTACATGGTGCTTTTCAATCAAATTATATGCGCAACCAAATGTTGTGTGGTCCTCATCGGCTTGATGGCAAAGATTTTGGCATCCCTCGCAAGTGAAGAGAAAGCCTTCTTCAAAGCGGTATACTGATTCCTCCGTACGTCCTACAGGCCGGATCGTTCTCATCCAAAATAACATCAAAATGACTCACATCAATGCAAATGAACCAACAAACGGAGTAGCAGTGGGGGCTTTGTAGATATGTGTTATGAGGGTGAGGTGAGTGCGTGTGTGAAGTGAATAAGAGTGCTTTCCATGAGTTGACGGCTCCAAGTGCCGTTGTTTTTCGCCGTCTTATGATGTTTGTGCCGGGAATTGAACATCTCCTTGATGTTGGGAGTGTGCTCGCCCTATTCTGGCCGTGCGATAACACGTACTTACGGAGATTTAATACCGAGAGCATACAGATCTTTGAATCTTTTAGAGTAAGAAAAAATTAGCTATAGGTCCTTCCTGCATCCGTTATGATGGAGAAATGAGCCTCTCCACACCCTCAATTTTCTCTCCAAGTGACGTCATACCGTGTCAATATCTCGTGTCCGATAAGACGGTTTATATATAGTTCTAATGTGACGCAGGATATTCTCGAAATATTGACAGAATTTCTGTTCCTTTTCTGGTTGAAGTTTTCTGTTTCTAGAATTCCATTTTGGAGATTCTAACGTGCGCGTAATGCGCAGAAAACGGCGTGTTCTGTGATTGATGGCATTGTTCCTCAAGTTTTCCAAATAAGATGCGGAAGAACTTCTTGCGGATGATGTCAACTTACCATACCTGACGCGGTTCAACGTCAACGTCACCAGAAATCTCTCGCGTTGAATTGGTATGTGGCAGATCGCCACGCTGTTCAACTGGAAAGCCCCATTGGCCAATCAGCGGCCTCCAAAAGGCGTAGGACAAAAGTCCTGGTACTCCAGTCCATGGAGTAGTCTACTGTACTGTATGTACTGCACTGTAACCCAGCTCAGTTTCCCCTTTTCCCATCAGGAATACATAGTCTACCAGGCACCTACCTGGGTATGTACATGTATTCTGTGGAAGCCATGCTCCGTCTTCTCAAGTATAATATTCTTCAGCTCCTGTCCAAAAGTGAAGTCATCAATGACGTCAAGTCTATCCAATCAGGTCTCCATGGTTCTGATTGACAGAAAATCTTCCAACTTGAGCACCTCTCTGTTTAGAAAAACGGAGCAACAGTTAAGTAGCCAGGGCAGTCACTTGGGAGAGACACCATAGACAACACAGATATGGCTTTGATAGTGGGCTGCCTCATCGTGCAACATATCCTGGTTGTTTGCTTGCGTGGTGATGTTGAGCACACTAGGATATGTCAATGTCCTGGCCTCTCCGCAGGATTGAAGACGGCCTTTTCCAACCAAGTCTGCCAAGAGGTCATCCAAAGATGGCTCGTAAAGCCCTTGGAGGCCTCCAATGAAGTGTACGCGTGCTTTGCTAATGGCTTTGCATGCTGATGCAAAAAGATGGTTGTTCAAATGTCCAATCTGGGGAGTTGTGCGAGCCAGTTCGGGCACATGTTGCCCACCACTTTCCATTTTCTGTACAGCTTGCTCCAAAGTGCATTATCAAAACTTCAGGAGGTAGAACAAAGTTTCTAGAGCTGCAAACTCTTGTTGTTGTCATCTTTATCAGCTCTTTCTGTGTGAGTTGGAATGGCAAAGCATGAGGTGGGGTTACAGCCCCTGGCATCTGCTCAGTTACATCTTTGTCATCAGACTCGGACTCATTGAGAGTCAGCAGAATTTCAGCATCTTCCTTTTGTTCTTCTGCTGCACGCATCACCTTGTCAGACAATGTAACATGACTGCCACGTGTCTTCGTGGGGATAGCATTGCTGGCCAACAATGGCACTCAAATGTCATTGGCTGCTGTTGTCATGTCGTCCCTAGTATCCAGGTAGTCATCAAATTGCGCCGCAATCAGGGGCAGATCTTTGGTTTCAAAGCTTCTTGCTTTAGAGAAATTACAACCAGTAGATTTAGAACTACATCCAGTAGATTTTTAGCTCTACTATTGCGACATACGGGAAAGTGGAACTCCACAGACAGACCAAATTGAAACAATTTGGTATGGTTGTCATATGGACGCTGGGGCGCAATCTTGCTTTCAAACAATATTGTAGAGTTCCCTCTCAAAAGTGTCTTCCCACAACCATAGATTTTAATACAAAGAAGTTACAGGTGCGAATCATTGGCACCAAGGTAGAGTTCAGAATGTAGAACTCAACTTGTTGCTGGGAACAATTTTGCAAACTTCTCAATTCTTGGCCAAATGCTCCTTCTCAAGCTGATGTTCTGATCTTGTCATGACTCCACATTCCCTAATTCTACGTGAAATCCTACCGTACAGAAACTAAATCTACTGGTTGTAAGTTCCCCTTGCTTTAGCAGTCGCCGTTTCATTGCCTCATTGGCATGTTGCCCATCAAGTTTGATTCTGTAGTCCTGCTGTATCTCTTCCAAGCTGCAGGTCTCTTCAATGTCTTTCTAAATCTTTGATGGTAGGGCAGCAAAGAAATCGACCAGAATTACTTGCTTAAATTTGAGGCCATTTGCTTCATGGATGCACTGTACAAGTGGGTAGTTTGTCAGTAATCATTTCAATCAAACAGAACATGTTCAAGTTGTCAGTGATAAGCACGACACCACCGAGTCTGTCCTCTGCTAGCAAGGCCAGACAATCAGTTATCATTCCTCAAACCACCCCAGGATGAGGACCACAGAATAACCCAGTTTGCATTGTCCAGGAACATTCCAAGCAAACAATCCAATACATCGGCTGCTACATCTAGGATACCCGGGTGACTACAAAAGTTGATAATCGACAGTCTGGATCTTCTGTGGACGGAGAGCCCGCCGTGCATACCAGTCGACAAAACATCCTGATAACCAAATTGAAAGTCATTACCCTGTAAAAGAGGGTAACGTGTAGTCATAACAGGTAAGTCTGTTGGTCTCGCATAGCTCTTACCTTTGGCAACATTCTGAGCAGTGTCGCCAGCAAGAAACAAATTGGCTGGACCACTCAGGTAATAGAAAAGAAATGTTCAATTTGAGTGTAATCCTTGACTTCATCACAGATATCTTGCTCCATTGGACGACATCTTCCAAAGAAAAACTCTGATGCTCAAGCTCTATGCAGATGGCAAAGGAGAGCCGGGATCTGTACAAGTATGTACAATGGGGCAGCAAGAGTGTGGTTCATCAAGAGGTGTGGCGTCAAGGTGTAAAAGATCCAAATGGTCGCATTGGTGGAGGTGCGGAAAGATCCAAATGCTTCTGCCTGAAACATTGTGAGAGAGATTGTACCTGCTACAATATAGAGAGTATTGTATGATGGAGGATCTAGTCTATCTGCAGCAGAACCGTGTATAAACTATCACACAATTGTGTACCAAAGAACTCATCAATGGAAGCCTCGACAAAGCCAACATCTATGTCCAAAGCTGGTGGGGAATGTCACAAAGATAAAATGATTACACAGGAGTACACAAATGTCCAATGTTGGTTCGGAATGTCATATTGATATAATTATGCTTGTATGCATCGGACCCCCTTATGTTGGACGTAGAGAGATGATGACAGGACACACATCTAGCCGTAAGAGAACATCTAGTCTAGAGCTCACAAAGCAGTATGTATGCATGCTTATGCAGTTATATAGTTTTATTGCCATGCATATAGTGCATCGTAATCATACCAATTCACCCATGGCAGCTCAGTCATAAATTGTCTTAAGGGTAGTGACAAATTTTGAAGGTGCTGCCTAATCTCCGTGGGGGGACCAAACTGAAACTTACCATCCCAATAGCCAAATCTTTTGTTCAATTTGAAATTGTTGCGACTCCACTACTACTTTCTTGCAATATAGAGTCTTTGCCACAAACATAGTGCCAAACTATGATGTAACTATAGGAATTCAGGGCTATTCCTGAAACACTAGATGTATCCACACCAATGGTTTTGAACACTAAATTTTATGAAGCGGCTACAGCTCGGCTCTACTTGTACCCTACACTAGAGAGAGAGAGAGAGAGAGAGAGAGAGAGAGAGAGAGATCCTTTGGCCAAGCACAACTTCCACTTGGCCAGGCGATAGGCAAACTATCCGCTGATGGAATGATGAACCACTCCCGCGCGAGTAGACACAATTGGTTTTCCAGACAACACAGGCAAAAATCTTGCGCTGTCTTCACCGGCATCATCTGGCGTATTGATTCCTGCCACTTCAGCCGCTGTGGCCATAAGGTCAGTCAAACAAATTGTTTGATCGCTCACAGAACCTGCTTTCACACCCTCTGGCCAGTGATTGATAATGGGTATGCGATGTCCGCCGTCCCAAATATCTGCTTTCGATCTGCGGTCCTGCGCACTAGCTGGGATGGATGTGCCATGTGTGCTACACTGCAGCTATTGTATTACATAGACCTGCAAAGACCTCTCTACATCGTAAAACGTAATATATTGTACTGGAAATTTTTAGTTCAAAATTTACAGAATAATAACTGTATATTTCAATACAGTACACGTATGTTCCAATAAGAAGCAGAAACACAAGGATAACAGACAGACCAACGACCTTCCAACCACCTCTGGATACCTCCACCGGTACTGTGACTGGCATGAATATCTGGAGTACAACCTGCACAACAAGCGGAACATACCCATGGCAAATCTAGTGTCAAAAGGGATGAAATGTGTTGCCCCTTTGACAATGCAGCTTCTCCAAAGCCTCCTCCTCTACCCAATGTACAAGCCCACGCAAGTCGTTTGTGGAAATCACCAGAAATGAAGAATTTCTACTACTTTTCCAGAACTTGAAATTCTTGACAACACCTTTGATCCTGACCAAGAGCAACTTCACATTGTGATATTTGAAATCATGTACCTTGAATGCACACATATGATCTCTAAGATTCTCCTGATATGCGTCGTTGATCCAGTTAACTCCAAAAATTGATGGAGATGATTGGTTTTTGTGATGGATGCTCAAAACTTTGGCGCAAGTTGCAGCAACAGTTTCAAGGACATGACACTTCTCGTCAGGTGTGACCAGCTCCTTATCAGAATCGTCATTGTGGTACATGGAAGTATCATATGCTAGGCCGTTGGGAAACATTATCATTGGTGGGTTGGCTTTACAACACGCAGAGAACGGGTGTTGATATCCAAAGCCCATTCCTATGTGTCACTATTGGTTTGCACGAGGGACTCAAAGTCAACATACTTGGGCTTGGCACAGGAGTCACAGTCTGCCCCCCTCATTTAAAATATCCCCTTTCTCCCAGAATAGTTCCACTTTGGTCAGGCATCAATCAGTCTTCCACATAATGCCATATACAGGCAGCCAGTTCATCATTCCTGACAGCAAAGAGTGCACCAGCGGCGACTTCTTTTGCTGATGAATACAAGCTCATTGGTCTTTCTTTTGTCAATTTATGCCAGTTGATCCTGCAAAGGCAACAATTTTGCCAGTCCTACTGAGGCGTAAAGTGAAGCGATTCATTGTATACCCATGCCAATTTCATCAAAAATGCCCAATGATGTGGCACTCTTGGAATGAACTTGTCTTTGGTGCTACAGAAGAAGTTTACCACCATCAAGGTGCTGACCTTGATTGCCGAGTTATCGAAGAAGCATACGATCCTTGTGAGGCTCTTTCTCTCACTGACTGTGAAGTTCTGTTCACTATTCCCATTGCCACGTGTCTCAAAAATACTCACATCACTCAAAAGCTCAATGGTACATGCTATACATGTCCCTTTGCATCTCGCCACACTCTACTCCCCCCTCACCCCTTTCTCTGGATCCATCCCCACCCATGACTCTGACTCAGACAACAAAGTCTTTCCATCCCATCTCTATTCACACAAACTTGATCCACCTCCACACTTGTAATACATCTTACATGCTTCCATTCACTTCTGATCTTCCCTGTTTCCCGTTTCCTTACCCCACACTTGTACCAACTGTTACCACAAATTGCTGCCTTGATACCGGTTTTTACCGGATCACCGTTAAAAGTTCTTTCCGATCCAAAAAGCTCCAGCCCAAATTCCATTCCCATTACACAAATTGGCGAGTTCCGGTAAAAACTGTCATGAACTTGGACTTACGGTAAAAACACATATTTATCGTATGCTTCTGGTAAAAAACGGTTATTTCACGCATGTGGTAAAAACCGGTTTTAACCGCGTGCCATGCCCCTACACTATATAACATAATGCAAGTAACAGTAGTGAAAAACTGTATAGTACCGTACATATCAGTTTAAAGTGGGTTTTGGCCAAAGAAAGTGTAACAAGCCAATTTCTCGTGTTATTTGTCACACTATTTTTTTAGCTATGTGTTACATCCAATTTTCACCCATTCTTCCTTTTCCAATCCTGGCCAACACCTTGAGCGTTTGCCTAAAATATTAAGAGGAAGGGCCTAAGGCACTTGAATAGTGTTGTTTGGACGATTGTTGAGGTGTTGTCGTAGACATGACCAGTGTTACCTCCTATACAGTGCGAAAGGACAGTAGATGAGATTCCCAGAACATGTAACAGCTAAATATCTCTAAGTGGGTTTTGGCCAGAGAACGACGGTTAGGCACCCGTAGCCTTGGTACACCTTGTACAGAGTTACGGCCAAAACCCACTTTAAACTGGTACTATATGACAGATATGTCCATGATCCCTCCTCCAACAGTAACAACCAAGATCAATGTCACTACCGTTACCCGCCTGCACACACATCGTCACCAGACAATACGCCCACACTGAATGACATTCTCTTGACCCTTGACGAGGACACCAACTGTGAGCTTCCTGACACGGACATGGAGGACTGGCAACATGTGATGACACTGACTCCTCCAGATGTTGTGGACAAACCCATCCTATGCTACGTCTACAATGAAGCGGCTGCAAAGACAATGACACCGATGGAAGAAGCTTTACTGGAATATGAGAAATGGCATCAACGATTTGGACATGTGGGAAAGGAGAAGATCAAGTTATCAACCCCCTGGCTGGACAGTCTAGACAAAATGGACGTTGGCAAGTCGTCCATTTCGTTACCCAAGGATGTCCCACATTGTCGTGCTTGTGCAAAAGGAAAAATGCAGACGGCACACAAAGGACCTAACCAGGACACTCCTCAACTGAAGCCAATGCAGAAACTCCAAATGGATATTGGGTTCATGCGCAGCCCTAGCAACTTGACACACATGGTGGAACGCAAAGCAAAAGCAAAAACACAGGTTATCAAGAGCTGCCAAGGCTTCACATGTTACCTCCTTATTATCAATGTGAAGGCACGATATATTTGGGTCTTCCTGCTCAAGAGCAAACACCCACCGATAACACCCTTGTTCTTGACACATTCTTGGCGAACCATGTACGTCATGATAATACGATCCAAACCATTCGAACTGACGGTGATGGCGCGCTAACACAATCACCCAAGTTTCGTGTCATGACACTACACAAACATGGATATATTGTGGAGTCCACTGGCCCTGACGGATCCTCGGCAAATGGTATGGCAGAGCGACCCCATAATACTTTGGCAGTCATGGTACAATGTATGCTATTTGCAGCGCTACTTGGAGTGGAGTATTGGGCAGATGCATTGGTATATGCAGCTTTTCTCTACAGCCTCTTGTATCATTTGTCAATCAAGATGTCACCATTCTACGCACTAATGGGAAAGAAAGGAAATGCCTCCATGATTCGTACATGGGGTCCATACGTTACAGTGCACAGACCTGGGGACCGTGCAACCAAATTGGATCCTAACCACTACGATGGTCAATTTATGCGTTTTGGGGCAACCTAGAAGAATGTGGTGTACATGGATCTTGTGACGGGTAAGGATAAGATTGCGTGTCACCTGACCATGGATGAATTCCATTACGGAACAAACGCACGTCCTCCTGGAGCACATGCCGTGATGGATCTGATCAGCCCCAACAACCTTGTTGGTGGATCTGCTATGAAAGAGGACCTCGTCAAGGTGGACATGGATCCTAAACCCAATGTGGATCCCAAGTTCTTTGGCAACAACATAATTGATACTGGCACCTCCCCACCACAAACAGCAACAGCAGCGGAAATGCAGATCACGGAGGAAAGAATCCTCCACATGGAACCGTTGTTGGACATGTTCGGCGATGCAATACCTATCACGATGAATATACGTGGACAGAGACATCCACACCCCTTCCTTGGATTTAAATTTTGCACCGACCTGGACACCCAATTGGATCTACCTGGAAAGTTGTATTGCGAAAACAGCTGCATCCAAAATTCCACGCTGGCAAACTTGCATTTGATTTGTGAATCTTCAAACAGTGGATGGGAAAAAGGTTGAGTCACAGGAACACTTGACAGAGTACATTGACAATGCAATCTCTTCGGTTTGTCTTCCGGAAAGTGGAAACACGAAATGCAGCCAATGAAGGTGTACCGCAATTACATCTTGATCAGTTTTGGATGATCCATGAATTCGAGTGAAAATCAAGCTGGCTGATGCACAGAAATGATTAAACTGGACAGAAGTAATGCCCGAGCAACGTGATCATAAAGACCAAGTTGAACAGAAGAGATACTCCAGGACACAGCTGAAGAAATGTGACGATTACGACCTCTGGAGAGTGGCGGAATTTGCCCAGCATGATAAGTATGAGGCACAGGATATGTTTGGCGAGCCAATTCCATGTCCAAAAGATGTGACCATTCTTTGGTGGGTCTGGCAACGTCATTGGAAAGAAGATGCTACGGCTGCTGAGCAGGAAATGCCGTGCTACTTGCGATGGTGGCCCGAAATATGGTAAAGCGGTAACCCTGGCGGAAACATACGCAACTTGTATTGAGCAACCCATATACCAAGTTTTCTGGGCACTGGTTGCCATCCTTAGATTGGTGGCCTATGGCGCAGATGCAGGCAACGCATTTGCTGAAGCCCCACCACTGGCTGCACCCTTCTATATGGAAGTAGTTGAAACTACTGTGAATGCTGGACGGAACATATTGGTAACTCCCCCATCCTGGATGGCTACGTTCTACCCGTTAAACACGCCCAGCAAGGACATCCGGAGTCACCACGGCTGTGGCAAAAGTACATCACTGAAATTCTTACGGAGCTGGGATACATAGCCACAACACATGAACGTTATTATTTGTACTACAAGACGACCACAGACGGGAAGCTGCTCCTGATCATTCGGCAGGTTGGGGATTTTGCGGTGGCAGCCTTGGACCACGAGTTATGCAAATCCGAGATTGCCAAGATTGGCAAAGAGCTCTTTGCCCCCCTCAGCGACCCTGGCCTTATCAAGAAGTTCAATGGCATCGATATTCTACAAACTCGTGATTATGTCAAAGTATCTTGTGAATCTTACATTTCCAAGATTATTGAGAACCATGGCTGGGATGACCTTCCGGCTGCCAACAAACCCATTCCCATGCGGTCTGACGCCAAATACATGGCAATGCTTGAAACAGCAGATTTCCCTGAGACCGATGCGGAAAAGAAAGATTTGGAGAAACAGATGGGCTTCTCCTATAGAAGCATCATTGGAGAACTCGTCTTTGTGATGGTAGTCGCTCATGCATATTTGTCCTACAGCATGACGAAACTTTCGCAATTCAACAAGAATCCAGCCAAGTGTCATTTTCAGGCAGGCAAACAAGTGCTTGCCTACTTGAATGTGACTCGCTCGGATGGTTTGGTATACCGGACAATACGTCATATGGTTAAACAAAGACAAAAAAGTGGTTGCACGACATGGGTTTGATGCAACAAGGGTTTTGTGCAGCAAGTGTAGAGTGTGGTCCTCGCGTTCAGCACTAATGTGCGCTCAGGAGTGCTCGGGAATTTGATCGAGATGTTGGAGCCCTTGTGAGCTGCTGAGCTTCGCCAATCATTGTTCTTGCAGCTTATCTTGAAACTGCTCCTAATCGGATTATCATTGAGTGAGTTCAGCAGGGGAACTTAGGAGCGCGTCTTGTTGACTGGCAACTCACGCTTTGTTGGAGCTGCTGTATTGTATCAATACCCTAGAGGGATGAGAACACTTCTCCCTTGTCTTGGATGATTGCAAGCTATTGTTATTCTATTTTTAATTTTTAAGTCATAAACTATATTATAATGATCCATACTCTTCAAACAGTTGCCCTGTTGTTGGCCTCGTCCACTGCGCTTGTTTCGTTTGTTGCGTGAGCGCCGTTTTGATATGCTCGTTTTTGTACTTATGTACTGGTATTTTGATCAGTAATGTACTGTACTAGAGACAATTTTCACCAGGGTAAAACACCGTTGCAAGTTATCTCTTACCGGAGTAAGTAAGCAGTAAATAGCTAAGCTTCACACGCACAAAACCACACTATAAAGATAAGAGAGAGAATGGCCACCTGAGGGTAGAGACTGACGACATGAATGATATAACACCTGGCCAAGATTAGATGAAGACATCGAGGAACTGTGAAAGTGGTTGCTACAGTACCTCCCAAATAATGTTTTCAATCACATCTGAATTGGTTCCCACAACAATCAAGGTCGCCATGGTGCCTGTCCACTGGAGATCCTGCATGATATTTTGCTTGGTCATTACAAGAGAATCCTGGCAATTGTGTTTGACCAGATTGGAACCCCCAATCGAAGGAGGCTTACGGAGCAGTACCCAACCTCTGTGTCTGGAAGGGGAAATCCTCCAAAGACAAAGCAATTTCTCCAAAACAAGGAATATCAGTACTTCCAACAAAATCAATTGGTGGTTCAGAATCAGCAGTGATAATAATACTTGTTTCAACTTCACACAGGTTCGCATCAATAGATTTTATAACAATGTATGTATTGGCTGCTAGATTAATAAATACGTTGTTTGGAACTGGTGCTGAGAATGTTCAACCATTATCGTCGCTTATTGAATAATTGTAAATGGGTGCACCTCCGAGTACATTTGCAGTAATTGTTCCATTATTAAGACCACAAGTAGCTGGTATAACAACAAGACCTATTGCTAAATTAGGTGGAGACAAGATTAATTGATGGACAGTATAGCTATTTACACTTTTAAAAGCCCTCTACTTCAATAGTATGCATTATGCTGCAAAGATTATCAATAACATTAGACGCCTGTTGATTGACTCCACCATTAGCACTATATAAATAAGGAGTTGTTCCGCCCATTACTGTTATATTTATTTCGCCAGAGCAGTCTCCAAAACATAGATTATTTGTTACATTCAGAACAAAATCGAGCATATCTGGTTCAGTTATTTTGAAAAGTGTATGTGCTGAATTTAAATCAGTTACTTGAATATTATATATTTGCACACTAAGACCAATGCAAATTCCGGTTAAATTATTAGCTGTACCAATACCATAAGTATATCCACCAGCAGCACCGGCACCAACTCAAGTCCACCAAAGAAGACAGTGTGTCTTCTAAACGAGTGTTGAAAGCTGGTGCAGATCCAGTATTCTGAAAGTGTATTGTGTACATTAAATAGTTGTCATATCCAGGTTCTACCCACGATGGGAAACTGTGGCAAGCTCTCAAAAGATGAGTGGGCCGCCTGGACAGGTAGGAAGCCCAACCACACATGGACAGATTTAGGCCCTAAAGCGCCCACGGAAATCACAAGTCCCAATCAACTCAGGCCACTATATGCCAGCTCTGCGCAGAAAGGGTACAACTACTGCAAGACTGGATTGGAAACCAAGTTTGACAAGTCGGATGACCTTTTGGTGTTCATCAACTCCATCTGGGACCACTTGGTTGACGCAGGTATGGATTCCATTGCCTAACTACCAGATCCTGTCAACGCCACCAAGATGGTGATTGTCATCAAGAACCACGCTCGTTTTACAGTCAAGTCAGCCACTACGGTCGGTCAGCTGGCAAAGTATGACAGGACAAACAATCAATGTGCACGTCTCCATTTACTCGATTCCTTAAGTGCAATGTTGAAAAACAAAGTGCAAGACAAGATCAAGGACGATGACAGTTTTGTCGTTGTGTGGCTACATTTCATCAAATGTGTCCAATCAACTTTGATTGAACACTACAAAAAGCTCAAAAATGACATCAAAACATGCAAAGCTACACAATTTGGTGGTCAAAACATTGAGAAAATGTCTAAGGTCTTATGTGACGCATCTGACACGCTAATCTCAGCTAGCCAGTATGACCACAATTTGACGCTCAGAGTGATGGAAGCTTTTCTAAACGCTGGTGGAGACGGTAATGAGAGGATTTCCGTTTTCCATTGCACTCAATTAAGTTGAAACTTGACCAAACCCTGTTTGACATCTGGTACAAGGACAAGGAAGCGGCACTTCTTCACATGCAAGGACTTGACTTGATGCAACTGGCATGTGCAACTACGCCAAAGAGTTGTATCAGACATGTTTCAAACAAGGCAAATGGCCACCATCCCAGTTGGTACAGGATGCAAAATGTCTTCCAAGTGGATATGGCGGTAATGTTGGAGAAATTGGAACACCTCTGACCGAAGCACAGATTCTCCTGTTGATTCAGAACAACACAAACGGTGGCAGTGGAAACAAAGGAGCTGGCAAGAAAGGAAATTGTCAGGTGACCCGCTCTTTAAGGAACATCGCAAAACGTGAAATAGTGTATTAGAAATTGGTAGTGGTAATTTACCAAAAAAAATCATAGCAATAAGTTCCATTGGTGTGCTAAGTGTGGTCACTGGACCACTACACAC
>JAVCKV010131429.1:0-19111 GCA_032274145.1 Herpochondria borealis | reverse complement strand
GTCACGAGAATTCATAGCCAGGCACAAAATAGAGTGAATGAGGCATCTTTGCAGAGAGTGAATGAGTCATGTGACTTTCAGTTCCGACACTTCAACACTGGCATGGGGTCTGGTATCGGCTTTACCAGGTATGGATCCTTTCTGCTCCTGACATACCAGATGCTCTTTCATCGCCTCGTCCAGCCAAATTTTGAGAGATGTGCTCGTGTTTGCTTGTCGCGGTGACAGCAAAATGACTTCCTAGTGCGTGAACGAAGAGTAATGCCGGTTTTGAGCATCCGAAAATTACAATCAATTACGCATGTTGAATATCGATGACACTTCAATACTCCGATCAGACATCTACTGGTATTATACTAAATCCGAAACAGCAAAGAGTGAGCTAGTATTGGACATCTTCAAGTCGAACCCTAGTTGTTTCCGATGCGTTCTCAATCTAGACTACATGTATCTGCATCGGCATTTGACGGTACTGGCCATCTTATAATCATCATATCATGACCGTCTGAATGTCGGAAACTATGCATCGTCATCAGTAACTTACGACTTTTCACACAAAATAATTCTCGTGCTTTTCTTAATCTCCAGTGCTATGACCTCCATCACATCGGTGACCAACACTTCTCTCAATGCTTCTTCTGCTGACAATGGGATCCATCAACTACCATTGAAAGCGCAAGAACTTGTCGAGGAAGAGCTACTCGTATCTGCTCGACCATACTCCATCGAATCCTTGACAGATGACAAAGCCAAAGCGAGAAATCGAAGAAGGGCCGACAGGACCAGCATCAAGAGAGAAGACGTCGAAGAGCGTTTCGCAGACAACTGCAACGACGAACAAGCGCGAAGGCGAGGGATTGTCAAGAAGAAGCTGCTGGCTCGGGCACACTACGTCCAACCATTGAGCCACCGTAAAAAGGAGACTGGAAGAGCGCGATATCCTGTTGAACGGGAAGACTTTTTCGACATGGAAGAGCATGAACTTTCAGACCAAGATGAAAATGACACGAACCAAGAACTCCACAGTGGGGCAGGGTATTGGGGTGGTCTCAGTGAAAGCGAAGTGCAGTCGGTGTTACACGAGTTGAGGAAGAAAGATGAATGCACAAATGAGAACAAGAGTGCAGCGGCCGATGACAACGGTAAAATCCTGCACGAAAGTGCCGACAAAGGCAAATCAATAGCTGCACAAACAACACAGACGTTGAAAGGCAAGACGATGCAGACGGTGAGCAACGCAGCAGCGTAAAGTATGTTCTTGGCGTAAACACGCCTAGTCTGTCTGATTCAATCTCGAGCTAGAGAGACGACAGATCGCCTGAGGACGCCCAGCTACAAAGCCCTGTTGGTACCACCTAACGAGTGGAGGCAGCGTTGGATCCACGTCACAAGGAACTAACAAAGCACGATATGGAAGCAACCCCGCATAGAAATAATAAAACCTCTGTTATATTTTAAAGCATGCATCGACTACATCATCACTGTGATTTGTAGTCGCTTCTACCGCACCCCACTGTTCGGTGTTTCCCATAGGGAACGGACCAACAAAAACCTGCATCACCCAAAAACCGTCTCTTCCTTTTCCGTGAAAGATGTGCTCCATTCCCAGACGCGTGCTGCAACGTCGATAGCTGAAAATGGAGGGAAAACGGTCACCACCGCTTAGTAAATAAGTGTGTATGACCCGGACGTTTTCTTGCTGCGCGAGAGAAAGGCCGCCACGGCAGTCATCACGAAGAAAAGAGCTGCAGTATTGAACAAGATCATCTCCATGACGTAGAACGCAGCGCAGACAAGAACTGTCGCGAAGGATTGTGCGGTCTTGACAAAAGAGCTGCCACTCTCATCCATCAACAACCATTGCGAAACCTTGAATGGTACGTTCACCCAATGCGAGATTCCGTCCTCATTATACGTTTCCGATGCACAAATCGCGGGCACGATTTTGCACACCATTCGATGGGGAGCCTCAAAGGCATGAGCCAACCAATGAAAAGAGACAATATTGAAGTCTCCGATTGACAGGAACGCTGACGGTTCTCCTTGTTTATTGATGGTTATAAAGTTCGAAGCCAACGCATTGCTGACCACTACAGTACCAGACTCGGTGAAGGGTGCATAGGCACCTGTTCGATGAACTTGGGAAACAAAGCGGACTTGGGAAACGCCACCATCTGCGGAGACAAGGTTGTCGCCAACAACAACGGTGGATGCAGGCACAGCTCCTCGGTCGTTGACAAAGACCAAATGTTCCTTGGTAATTTCCAGGGGTCGCGCTGAGTTGCCATGGTAAATCTGCAGATAGTTGACAGACTTGTTCTCAGAACGGTGCCCAAAACTGTAAACACGACTGTACTTGCCGCCCCCGATGTGCACCATGTCTCCAATCTTCAAATCCTTCATACGAACTTCTTCTGGTACATCATTATAGCGCTGAAGTTGTACCATGTTGAAACCTGAAAAGCATTCAGCGTCGAAGAAATCAGCGTCGAAGAGATTGACTACTGTGGGTGTTTGAGGACAACACTGTTCAGCAACACTTTCGTCCTTGAATCTCTGGCAAATATGAGGAGTCCAAAATCCACCGCGGCCACCAGCGATCAAATCTGTATATTCATGACGGTCCTGCTGTTAGAGCGGACCTCTCTTCATGACACATCTTGATCTATACAGATGTCAATATTGAAGAAAGACTTACCTTGGCACGTAAGATCTCCGATCAAGTTGGTGCTGACCAGTTTGTCAGGGCGTGTTGGACTGTCGCCGCCAGGACAGAATTCGCAGACTGGTGTTTGTTCAACTTTTGGTTGAAAATCAAGGGGTTGGCAATTACAGACTCGAATGGCAATCTCTTGAGCAAAGTAGCATTCTTGGTCGTTGAAACCTCCCCCCATCCCCATGTCTTCCAACTCGGAACAGGTCCATTCTCTCTTGCCTTGGAGACGATCGTTTTGCAACTGGTACAAGATGACCCTGTTGAAGGTCTTACTGTAGTGCGTGTGAAAGAAGATGAACGAGATCAACGTTGAGCACATACCTCGCGCTCGCCATGGTGATGGTCAAGATTTCAATACCGCGTTTGAAACATGATGTACTTACAGTTTATCGCTGCTGCAGACATGACACATGGCCTCGACGGAAGAAATAAATGCTACCAACAAGAGCAAACAACGAAAAGGGGCCATGGTGCCAAAGATGGATGCTCGGTATGCGTGTACTGTTTGTTTGAGAAGGGTGGGGATTGTACATGTGTGTATATGTGTGGTCGAAAGGCATGACATGAAAGTTCTTCCAATGAAAACACAATTCTCTGGCCAACATTTTACGCTTCAACAAGTAGCCGTTAGCCACCAAGCCAATAGTTCACATGTTTAGTTTCATTGTCTTCCATAGTCAAAATTTGTGTCGATTATTTGGCTAAATAACACCAAATTTGTTCTTGGGAAAATGGCTAAGTGTGGATGGCGTTCGCCGAAATTGTGGGGTTGCTTCAGGCCTCGCTTGCACTGTGGTTTGCAGCAGGATGCAACGCAAGATGCTGGCAACATAACCCTCACCCTGGGGGCGGGAAGTGAAAGGCTCGGCAGTACAGTTTGCTTGGGTGATGATGAAGAGTTCGCAAAGTTGGTCCATCACGACCCTGCTGCTTTGCACTGCTCACCATGAAGTGGATGTGGACATGAGCAGATCAATATGAGTGGCGCGCTCGTACCGTGACACTATGTATGGATGTACCCTCATCTTTTGTGTCCTATTATTGGCTATTGTCGCTAAATAACCAAGCTCAACGGAGGTTCAATTGAATGATAGCCTTAATAGATAGATACTTTTATCATCACCTAAAACATGGTTAATCCCCTTAAAACTGTGATGCTCGCTTGGGCACTATGTCTTAACAATATCGTGACACCTATAAGCCCCGTCACTCACCTGGTTCTTGCCTGGACTATCAGGTATATTTTATATTATTATAAATGTATCAGCCGTGCACCTGGCACAGGCTACTTCGAATTTTCAACTCTCCCTTACAACGATCCATTAGCTTACACTTGGCGCTGGGAATGAACCGACAATATCTCCCCTCAACGTTGGAAAGTATTTGCCACTCCTGACGCTACGACACTTACTTAGCGGTGCACCTTAGACGCACTTTGTCCGCTTGCGACAGACATGCGCCATGGCGATCCCCAATAGAGCAAAGAGCCACCCATTCGTGGTGACTGCTTCGACAAGGTAGAAAGTAGCACATACGAACATGACTCCAACGGACACGGCTCCCATAACCAAGGTGTTTTGATTCACTAACCATCTTGACACTGCAAACGGGGTATTCACCCAGTGTGAGATGCCCTCTGCTGTGTATGTTTCTGATTCACAAACAGAAGTGCTTAGTCTGCAAACCATGCGATGTGGAGCCTCAAAGGCGTGAGCCAACCAGTGCAAGGATCCAATCTGCATGCCACCGAGTTGAATCAACGACGAGGATTGGTCCTTGACAGAAATGAAGCTGGATGCCAACACATTGTTCACAACCAGCGTGCCCGATTCGGTAAAGGGAGCATAGGCCCCTTGACGCGTCACTGTTGATAGCTGGGTCACTGATGAAACAGTGCCGTCCCCCAAGACGAGCTTGTCTCCGACAGTCACCATGGATGCAGGAACAGGTCCCATTCGTTCCACAAAGACCATGTGCTCATTGGTCATTTCAAGAGCAGTCACTTGGTCGCCAAAAAAGATTTGGACATACTCCGTAGAAGTGTCAACGTTTCTGTGACCGAAGCTATACACTCGACTAAACTTTCCACCGCCCACGTCCACCATGTCTCCAATACCTAGGTCTTCCATTCGTATCGCTGTCTGCTGATTCTGAACTCGAACCATGTTGTTGCCTGAAAAGCAACCATCTAGGCCCACTCCAGGAGATGCAGCAATGTCATCATCGCAACACAGGGCTCCCAGATTGTCTTGCTTGAACTGCGCACACACAACTTCCGGCCAGTAGGAATCACGGCCGCCCTGAACCAAGTCTGAGGAGTTGGGGTCAAGTCATAGAGTAGCAATAGAGTGTAAGTTCGTGTATGTGTTCGATTTGTAGTGATACACTCTTGGTGGCATAGTCAGCTCATAGTAGCATAGAACAAAAGGACTTCTCTTACCTTGACAAGTCATGCCTCCAACGTACGTGTTGATCCACTTTTGCGGGTCAAGTGGATTAGCTCCTGGACAGAATTCACAAACGGGAGTTGTTTCCACAGTTGGAGACCAATCTTTATCCCTACAATTGCAGAATCGGACCGCAATGTCTCGAGCATGACCGCATTCGTCATCATTAAATTGACCAGCCAAGGCGGCGCTTTCCAGTTGATTGCACGTCCACTCTCGTTGCCCCCAAAGTCGATCGTCTTGCAACTGGTACACAAGAGCCGTATTGAACACCTTACTGCGAGACACGTGGGTTCTGGGTGAGTCATGCGTGTGTATTTGAAAATTTGCAAACTGCACGTATGTGTTTCACTCACCTATCAGAGTTATCGCAGATGTAACACATGGCGTTGGCTGCAGCAATCATCGATGCGAACAGGAAAAGCGAGAGGCGGGGAGAGTAATTCATTCTGTTGCGTCTATCGAAGAGTCGGCGAAGAGATGATTCGGGTGTAATGTTATTATGTGGTGAAGAAAGAAAAGAATTTGATGCCAAAAGGTTTTATTGTGGGATTGTTCCTTGATTCGTATGAGTATAAGCCCAATATGTTCTTTTGTTTAGGCCCCGGTTTGTTTAGCCGTTGCACGATGTCAGTCGCCATCCAATCAAAGAAAATATGTCTAATTACTAACCTGGGGGAACTCGATTGTGATATTGCCAGGAGAAGAAACGTTAATAATCTCGCCGAAAACCTTTGCACTAGCGAGGGAGAGTGCCGCCGATGACGAGGTCGAGCACCGAGCATGACTGAAGGTGGGGTCGAGCACCATCTTGTTGGATTCCCACACTATGAGGTGGCAGAGCTTGGCGCACCGCTGACATGGACAACGCGATGTTGGTTCTAACATTGTTTTGATAGCAACGATGCGTTCCAAAGACACCGGCCATCGCATCATGGTGCACCTTGTCCAGCTTGTGAACTTGCTATTTTGTTGCGGCACCTGGACGACAGTAATATGTACAGTAGCGGTAGTAGTTTTACGCGAGATATTTGTCGCCTGGTGTCACATACGATACTGTCATACTACACGCTACGACGTCCTCTGGATGGAAGGATTGCTTCAGTCTCGGTTTCCATTGCATCAGAATTCGAGAATATCGCCGCCGGCTAAGCCCACCAGTCACTTAAGGAGCGTTTGTTGAATCAATCTCTTTGCTAGTTTGTATAGACTACTACATACAACCAATTATGCTACTTAGATTGCGTCATGAGAGTTTTTGGCCACCGAAGGTCCCGCTCGGCTCATTGTTGAAGTGCAAAAATTAGTCGCCACAAAATGTGCTCGCCTAAGAAATTAGGGTTCGGCCAGGAGCTTTCCCTGGGCCGACACTCCGAGCAATAGGTCGTGTTTCCTTGCTAGAGTATCAGTCCTTAGTTGTGTTAGCACTCTTGATCGTGATACTCCACTCGTGATAGCAAGGTGATAGTGCTGGGCGATCTGTGTTTGTTCACGAATAGGTCGTGAATGTGGTCATCCTACAAACTGAGCTTGCAACTGCAGAGCTCGTAGGTCATTTTCCTGACTGGCGTCCCCACAAGTTGATATGTCTTCCGTCTCTAGCCGATCCGTTGCGTAGGAGACCATCTATGGATACTTGACCTTCCGTGGCGAGAGTTTGCCTGCTCGAAAATCAGAGCGCAGGTAATGGCTATCATCACTATCCCTTGTTAACTCAATTCGTCTTGAACAGGTAGGCATGTGGTACCTAACCTGCTCTCTAGAGAGACGATTCCGCGTACCTTAGCCGGACACACTTAATACGCTTGTGCATCAATAATAATTGTTCTTAGTCTCATTCATTTTTTAACAGAAGAGTAACCGTTCACGCATACGATAGATCGTGGCGGATATGTGAATCGAGTACCGCTTGACGTTATGTATCACCGGTGCGCCCCGTCTAACT
The DNA here is from genome assembly GCA_032274145.1 of Herpochondria borealis. Lineage (NCBI taxonomy): Eukaryota > Rhodophyta > Florideophyceae > Ceramiales > Ceramiaceae > Herpochondria > Herpochondria borealis. The sequence goes on along the minus strand of JAVCKV010131429.1, from coordinate 12,003 downwards.
TGGATAGTCTGCGCCGACCCGCCATTGTCACACCGAAAGGCGTATGGTTCCGACACAAACTCGGGAGCAACCTCTGTTGTTCTGTCGCAATCTCTCTCAACCAGGAACACAGAGCATTCTACTAACTCAATAAAGGCAGATTGACTTAGCTGATCATGATTGTCGCGAAGACTTTCTGGAGCACAACTTATGTTGTGTTCCTTATCAGAGTCCTCCCGTTTCTCCTGGCGGTGGACGCAAACAGCTACGTCGAACCACTTTGGTACACGCGCATGGAGGCTGAAGATGATACTGGTTTGTTGCAGAGGTGCCGCAAGCGCACACGCAAATTGTCTCCGCCTCAGAGTGGCGCCCCGTGCGCTCGACGCCCCAAACTGTGCTACTTTGGACTCCAAGATTGCGATGGAGTGGGAGCGCACCCTGAACTCTCGTGCGTTTGCGATGGTAAAGATGGTACTCAAACGTGGCAGTGTGAGCCGTCGACTTGTCCAGTCTACCCTGATCCAGCAAGGACTAGGTGTCCAGCGGATGGCAGTCAAATAATTGACCACGGAAATGATCCTGCCTGTCCTTTGGAAATGCCAGCTGCACGTACGGACTGTCCATTCACTCCACCGAAGGATTCCAATGATTACTTGGTTTGTGAATACGGTTTCAGTAACTGGTAAGAAAACGAATTGGTCAAGAAAGCAGCATCATTTGCACAATTCAACTAACTGAGAATAGTCCTTACAATTTGTTTCGCCAGCTGTGGTAGTTGCGGATCTAGCAGTTTCTGCGAGTGCATCTCAACCGGTTGGTCGTGCGAAAACGAGTTCACAGATGGAAGTATCTGCCACATTGATGGCCCACCTCTCCCCGGACCATGCAACTATGTCAACTATTCTGACTTGGTCGGGGGGACCTGTATCGAGGCAAGGACTCGAATCTTCACTAACTTCCCAGGACTTGAAGTGATTTGTCTGAGTGAATCTGACCCCAAACCGACCGATGTCAATACTTTCCGATATGTCATCGTGACAAACGATACCAGTGGTGTCGTAGTGAACGTCGACGCTCCCCCTAGTCCCTTTTTCGACTCCTGTCCTGCTGGAGCCTCCTCTCGTTCGCCATGTCAATTTAGTATTGACGAGGTGTGCTTCTATGAAGAACAAGTGACGACTTTTATTGGCGAGGACTTCAACGCCACTCTCGTCGAAGGCAACAGGACGTGTACATGCGATCCTTTACCGAATCCTCTTCGAGAAGGAGGATTCCTCAACTGTACCGAGTACACGTCCAACTATTCCACCACACTGGTTGAATGAAGCAAACCCAGTACTAAAGGTGAAAGCCTGACGTTTGAAATGAATAGTGCAATCAACATGGCAGTATTCATAGTCTTGTCCTGGAAGGCGGACTCGAGTTTAGCAAAGAGCGCACGTACCACCATATGCGAATATGAATAGTAGTGGGTTGTTCTGCAATGTTTGTACCGGCCACCACAGTGTTGGCAATGGCTCGCGCCAGAATCTTGTGCACGGATTCTTGGCTCTTGTAGTCACCTAGAGTTCGCCTCTCACTCGCGATGGCTAGCGCATGTTGGCTGTGGAGGCTACACAACCATTACAATATGCCTTTGGTAGCAAGCAAAGATTTTAAAATGCTCTTGATTTTAAAGACGACAACGCGGAATGAATGGGCAATTGGTAGAAAGTGAGCTCAAATAGTCATACTTGGAGTACAAGTTTAGAAAGAAAGTCTTGCTTATTGTGGTTGCTAAAATCTATAATGTTCGTCGAAGTTGCACCAGGCAACAGGGAGTCGAAGGGTGCCGAGTCAACAACCCTTCAAGTGCAGATCGTTTGTAATGTTCAAGCAATGTGCTTTACTCTGTTTGTACAGCCAACTTTTTAGCTGCGCACTGATCACGTTCCAGCCATAGATGTTCTGCAGTGTTTGTCACGGCCACCACAGTGTTGGCAATGGCACGCGCCAGAATCTTGTCGATTGAGTCTTGGTGCTTGAAATTCACTGGGTGATTCGATGGCACGAGCTCATATTGGTCTCCTCCTAATACCACTGGAAACTTGAATTTCAAGTTGTCCACAAAGCCACCGTGGGAAACAAGCTTGATATCGAGAAAGTGATGCACTCGTACGAGACCGTATTCTCGATCCAAAACGGCATCTTCTGGTATCTCCAACGAGACATCCTTCAACTCAACAGTCCTTTGCGTAGGGTCATCTTCGTCAACATAGTCCTCCCAACATTTCAACCGTTGTCTTGCCAAAACTGTTGTTTCTGTCAAAAAGTTGTCATTCCCTGCTTTGGAGTTGATAATCGAGTTCCATGATTGAGTCTCCTTGAGGCGTATTCTGATTTCGTCAAACTTTACAGAATGATGTCGCCCCGGCGCGACTTTGATCCGGACATTGACGGGCATGGTCGTTCCTGGCTCGAACAGCTCATGCTCCTTGAGATTGAATTGACAAATAATGTCTCCCAGTGTCTGTCTGACGCTGCCTCTGATTGATTTCTTTTGCGAGAATGGCATGTTTGTAGTTTTGTAAAATATTTGTGGTTTGCTAATTTGCAAAGATTATGAGTTGAGAATGGAAGCGCCGTGTCCGATAATCGTTGTTGAAGTACATTTCTTGTGAACACATCACATTGAACGTTTGTTGCGAAACAGAACAGTCGTGTATCCAAAATGTGGCGGGTTTGCCCTCATGGTTCTTGTGAAAGCTGGAAAACTGCCGTTGGGGCATCTGATTGGTGGATAATGGTTGCAGCGTTATCGGAACGGTATTTTGGTGTCGTCACGTGTTTCCAAGACCAAGAATGTTAGCTAGCTGGTCGTACTGTATGTAATTAAGCTAGCTAGTTGCGGGCGCACCTCTCTAGAGAGGCAGGTCCCACCCCAAAGAACACCCTTCAATTCTTTTGGCCAAGTTGTGAAGGTGTGATGTTGCTATCGTTGTTGCCGCCGAAAAGTAATAAGGATTTGAGCGTTAGATGCACCCAACCTGAACGACCCAAGGGAACGAGAGTGTTGATAATTAAAAATTATGGAACAGGGTGTGGCTAACAGTATCAATCTCCAACGGGCGAGCCGCAACACCAATGCTTAGATCAGAGCCCCAACTTCCTAGACCACTGCCAAGGGCCCAATGCCTGCTACTCCTGCCTCAGATTAGCGAACCGCAAAGACGGTCCTTGAAGCAACCTCTTGAAGTTTCAGAATAAGATGAAAATAATCGGGCTGCTATTGCATGATCCGTTGAAGCAATCGAAGTGTGCGTGCATTCGTTCCTTGCATCGGCTCGGCTTCTAGCTCTACGTTCAAGGCTGTCACTCCCCAATAGTTTAGGCGGTCCACACGTAGTCGCCGCTGCCACTCCGCTATAATAAGCGATGGGTGGTCCATTGACGTGCGTCCCTGGTACCAGCTGCCTCCAACCTCTATTGATGATTCATTCGACGCCACCATACCACTTATTTGGGTGGATGGTGCGCCGGACTGGTAGATTGTTCCTCAACCGTTAGTTATTAGTTAGACTACTGGTACAACTTACAACTTTGCCCTCGGCATGCGCGTGAAATATTGAGTGAACAGGCGCGCGTTGATTACTGCAACCTGACGTGGGTGACACCGTATGTGATGCAAGTACCGGAACAATCGTAACGGCATGATTTGATTGGCCGCCTTCGTGCTTTGCTTCCCGCAAAATAATTCGATGACTTCAACCCGGCCTACCAAAGTTCCCCTAATGTCTTTACATACACGAGAGAAGTAGGTTCGCTGATAATCTAGACCTCGAGAAAAATTCTGATGCATGCCGATGCAGTCATGAACGAAGAAGACGAGAAGGTGCACGCTGTCAACGGTGCTCTCTTTTTCGCCAACCCCATGGAGTCTTGAGCCTACGAACGAGAACTAATCTTTTGGCAAGACTAAGTCTTGTTCAACCTTGTAGCTAGTTCTTCAGTGTCTTAGCATAGTATACAGCAGTAGCAGCAAAAAGATGAGGCTAGAGTTATATGCTCTGTACCAGTGGTCGTCTCTGCGATTGCACTTTCATAATGCTGAATCGTCTGCTTCCATCTCCATCGCTGAAACTCTTTCGCAGCGACCGTTTGCTATTCTCCTTGTTGGTGGCTGAAGGACTATCGACAGTGACTCGCAGCCGTCCAGAGCGTGACTTGTTGAAGTAAACGGGATGATTGTCCGGCGATGACTTGTATTGTTTGCCTCCCAACTTGATGGGAAAGAGAAACTTGAGATTCTCGACGAAACGACCCGTCGACATGAGCGTAATCTCAACATAATGATGCACATGAACGCCATGTGCATTGCCATCCACAAGCGCCGTCTTTGGAATGTCCAGTTGCAACTGTTTGAGCTTGAGGATGCCATTCGGACCAGATTTGGACTGATTCTTACACCTCACCAGTTTCTTGACCAGTTTATCTGTTTCACTATTGAATTTTCGTCGTCGTCCTGCCTTTTCGATGCATGTATATGCTCGTACTTCATTGAGACGGACTTGGACTTCATCGAAACTCAGCTTGCCACCTCCGCGACAACAATGCCTTATGTCCACGTCCATTGGCAGCATCTTGTCGGGCTCGCAGTCTTGGTCGTTTTCTGGGAGTTCTATTGAGACTTGTACAGTCCCTAGTTTGTCTTTGCGTGCCCCATGTATCACTTTTCGTTGATTGAATTGAAAGACCATCTTGTTGTTGTTTGGCTTGTTGTAATGTGAGCGATATTATTTTTTGAATTTGGTTCGATCGTTGCTAATTTTGCTTGCGAACACTGGAATTTTGCGTGTCGCAGGGCAATCGCAGGCGAAAACACGGTGCATTTTTTGATTTTCTTCAATCTGGGGGACACAAGATGGCTGGCCACAAAGGCACAATAGCCAAGACTTTCGTAGACTTTAGTACAACTCGGTAAGTCACACAACCACAGAAGACCCACAGCCTGTATGTGTGCTTGCGTGTGTGACACCATTGTTCGGAATTTCAAAAAGTGGACGTCATTATTACGTCAGTACCATCAATAAGACAATATGATTGGCTCAGAGCTTCATACCACGTCACTCAAGTTGAAACTTGGAAAAGAAAAGCTTGGAGAAACTGAAACACGACAACTACAGTACAACACAGGGTCACAAGACTTCCGTGACTTGTCTTGAGCTGAGACGTGGCCTTGACTCTTGTAGCAGGTAGGTCCCACCTGGTTTTTTCTTTCTGCGAATGAACAAACTTGCGCATGAGTAGCTATCCCGAACTTGCGTGTGCCCCAGGTTGGATGTGTCCCATGTTCTCAAGCACGAAGGCGAACGCCAGTGTACTGTATGTACAAGCGAACTAAAGACCCTATCTACCCAGCAGCAGAATCTCTATTGCCTGGATGCGAAAATGGCTTCGTAGAGTAAAGCGAACATCTGCTAGAAAGTACTACCAGATGGTGTGTAGGAAGCATCGTAGGCACGTCGTCGTCGTGACTAAAAGGGAGGACGCAGGACGTAGACAGACTGTTTGCTAGGTTACGAGAAGTCGTCAGGTTACCCTTGACAGACTCTAGAAGATGCAGCCGTCTTGTGCTGGATGGACAGACTACTGCATCAAGATGCAACCGTCCTTCGCGAAATCTAGCTGGACTGGACAGACTATGATATAGCAAGATGCAATCGTCCTTCGCGAAATTCAGCTGGAACAGCTTCTCCCCACAACCCAGAAGCTGTCGTCACGACAGAGCTTTACTACAAGCCCTGATGACTGGGTCTTTGTCTTGGTTGTTTGCTCTAGCTAGTCTAATGACCCCTGCTCTGGTGTTTCTCAGCCGCACGACTTAATCTCGACTGGCGCATACGACGTTACGACAGTTATTGTGTCCCGCCAAATTCAAGACTGCTGACTCGTACGAGCTATATCACAACAATTAACCCCACTAATTCTACGATTAGGTGCTCATGGTTGAGATGATATAGTTGGAGTTGATTCCAATCGTCGAAAGTGCAATGGTTGGCACCGACGTCTACGTACGTAGGAACCAATAAAGGTGGTGCTGCCACCCTGACGGCTGACATCCTGGAGATTGCAAGGCGTCAAGAGAGCCAGGTAGGACGAGAATACTAGCAGTCTGCTAGATTGATTCACCTAGCTTCACGATACTGGCGTCGGGGAGCACTGGCAAGCAATCTGATCTTTGGGTGGAGGAGCGTCATCGTTAGAGAGGAGAACAACCTACTATTCTTAGATTCTATAAAATGTCCCTCCTCAATACCAACATTTCGGGATGCCCAGGAGCATCTAGGTCGTCGAAGCTGCGAAGAAGTCAGTATGAGAGAGCAGCGGGCGCGTGCGTACCAGAACAACCTCAAGATACTCGAAGGTTGCCGCTTATCCATTTGCGAGCTTCGCGAAGGCGTTTTTCATTGAACAGATTAAGCACCAAGTGTCTGACACATCTGAGGCTAAATCTTGTTCACGATGAGTCTATGCATTCATTCCAAACTATTATTATCATGAAAGCTAACCTCCCGGGGAAGACATAACCTGAGCTATTGTATGCGGGCATAAATTGTTGTTGAAAAATATCGATACCTTCTTTAGCTGTTTCTCTAACCTTCGCTTCCAGAACAACTAGACTACACGCATCGTCGTGTACAAAGTGACTGAAATTCGTTTGCGGGGAGTCGCCAGCTATTTGTCGCGCATCGTGCATTACATAACGCTAGCATGCATCAAAAGGAGGATGACGAGAAGACGGAAGAGCGAGACAAGAAGAAGGAACTAGATGAGAAGAAGGAAGAGAAGGAATTGTGAAAGTGGTTATGATGGTAGTAGTGCGGGTCATAGCATCCGTGGCCGCCACCGTAGTAGTGTTGATGCTCATAGTATCGGCCACCGTTATGGTGTGGATGGTGATGTATTGGCATGCCATCTGCGTCGGTTGATAAAGTGCAGCCCATAATATTATCTTGGTTCGATTGATTCTGGTTGAATTTGTGAGGTTCGTTGCTGGACAGAAGGTGGTCCCGAGTTTGATCCCGCGTTGGGCACTCGTACCAAAATCAACCAACCAAACAGACAAGAATGACCTATTTGACTACTTCAAGATGACACCCCCCAGTCTCTCACCTCTCACTCTCATGGCAAACGAGTCGAGCCAAGTAGTATTAAGGTGGTCGCTTTGCAAGGTCAACACTATCTTTCCTAGCGAAAAGGGAGACGTGCAAGAAGGGAGGCCGAAGAGTGAGATAGTAGCTAGCTCGCAGCGAGCTCGCAGCGTTAGCTACTACGTGTACTCAGTTTCCGAATCCAGCATTGATGAAGATGGCACCAGGAGTATGCTTACACCACGAATTCCTTGTTCCTTCTCATCGACTCGCCGGCATTCGCCAGTACCCGTAGTTCGGCCCAGCGTACGCGATTCGATACCAATTTTGTCCCGTACTGGTTGGGTATCTTCGACCTCGTGAATCTAGCAGAACTTCCGAAAAGAGCAAGGGAAGCAGACACATCTTTCAGGAGACAGGAAGCTCTTCATTTTGCAAGCAGTAAGTAAGTACCCCCCTTCGAAGGAAACGGTTGACGCGGTCGTAGTTTGAGCCCCAGCACACGCGATTCCATGCGAGTTTGCACCCTACTACTCATCGTATCTCCAACCTCGTGAGTCCCACAGAACTGGTGCCAGAAGTTCCGCAAGTGGCAAGCATGAGCAAAACGCTCGCATAAATCTTTCAAGTAAGAGACAGAGAAGGAAACGCTACTCGAAATGATGGAAACAGTAGTCACCTTCAAAGGAGGCGGCCTCGACCAATTGAAACAACAAGTTGGGACCCCTCAAGTTGGCGATACTGCGTTACTCCATTGCAGAGGATTTTACACGGCCGAGAGGCCCTCGCTGCTTCCAGGTTTTCGAAAGAAAGAAAGCAAGGTGGAATTTCTCAGTACCCACAGGATTGGAAGCACGGCCTTCATTCGTGTCCCTATTACGAAAAGTACATCCAAAGAGGCACACGAGTTGGAGGAACACTTGGCCGCGATTGTTTTCACCATGGCGCTCGGCGATTCCGTCAGGGTGACGCTACCAGCTGGATCCTTTCCTACCAACAGCAAGAATTTCGTCAAAGGACAGTATGCAAGCATTGCTGACGATGCCCAGAGTCTTATCTTGGAGGTGGATTCGTTTCGCATTGAACGAGATGGTAAAGAGCACCATCGCGTCAATCGGAATGGCCATGATACTATGGGTATTGCTGGTGGTGGCTTTTAGAATAACTCTGTTCTTAGCGAGTTGTTCTTAGTGTAACTTCTTTCTATCCTCTATTGTCAAATTGTATAGCGTCGCCCCCTTCTGTTTGGAGCCGTCCTGGTCAGTATTACATTCTGGTCATGACAGCCCTGATTCTACCTACGAGACAAGCCCAAGGTCTCAAGGTCGAGATTTGTATTCCTTCTGCCCCTGGACGACGATGCCACCGCTGGGGATATTTCGCCTTCCCTCCTGATGGCTGGGGCACTTTGGTCACTATTTTCCAGTACCGACTTGTCAAAATTGGGATGAGACCGGCAACAACAGCGAGGAAGACAGCAAGTCGGAAGAGGATGAGAATTGGGAAGACGTGAAGAAATCGCCATAATTGGAATGATATTTATTGCGAGGGTTGTGGTAGTTGCGCGGCCCAGCAGTATAGTAACCACGGTCGGAGGGGTAATCATTAGTACTATATATAACGCCATTCACTTCGCTTGATGCAGTGCAGCCCATGTTTTAATTTGTCTTTGATTGTATTCTGGTTGATTTCCCTTGCGCTTGGGGTTTGATTTGTGAGAGGGTTTTGCGTGTTTGGGTTGATCCCGAATTGAGGGGGACTCGTACCAAACTAGCGGGATACCAGTCAATTTTGGCAGTCTTGTGAACTAATAGCGTCGCGGGAGTGTATTCCCCCTGCAATAATGTCACTACATGATGACGTATCAGCACACACGGTGGCAGTGGACCATCCATCAGCTATCAGTACTTCAAGTAGCCATCCTGCACACATGTCGACAGGAAAGGATTGCTCATCAGACTGCACATGACAGATGGCTTCCCAGTACATGCTCTATTGGATAGACTCGTCTGCTGCGAACTAAGAACCTGTCCACAAGATCACACATAAATATAACTTTGGCGCCATCTTCGGTCCTCATTATTGCGCTAGACCATCCTTGGGGCCTGAGGAGGTACATCAAATCGAACAAGAAGGCGAGTGTTGAAGCATCAGAATTACTCCTACACTCAAGTCAACTGCTGTGCGGGCAGTGCTTCCTCCTTAGAAGCGCTGAGATATGTCCTGCTGCTCCGCTCATCCAGAAACGATCCTTGAAACCGTCTCTTCGCGGCACATGCTCCAATCACACAGCACATGCTCCACTCACTCACGTTCCTCTGGGACGCGTCAATTTCACAGGCAGTCATTGGAATTGCTTGCTGTTCTGGCAAGCTTCTGTTCACTGTATGGTCGTCATCCATCGCTTGCAACTTTGGTGTCTCTGTAGCCATCAAACGAGGTTCTAGATTATCCCCTCCAAGATGGGGTTCCAGACTGGATGCCGCTCTAGTACAATCGGGGCGGAGGCACACGACTGATTCACTTGCAAAGAGATCCTCTGGTTGGCTGCATCCATACCATGTGTCTTTTAGTCAACAGGCGTAAATACTTGCTCTTTTTGGATCCAAAAAGGATCGGAGCGGAGAATATCGACAGACAAACGATCGCACTGGAAGGGTCGTAGCATAACTAGGATCGACTATCACGAGTACTACTGTTACGTGCCTATCTCAATCACCACTCGCCTGACCAAGCAACTGGATTGGCAATCATCACTGGAGTTCTGTGTGTCTCGAGTCATGAATTTCGTTTTGCCACCACAGCTCACGCGTTCTCTTTCAACAGGGTCGCCTGCACCACGGCTCCATTGTCCATTCGGCCTAGTACTATGGTGGTGTTTGATTTGTATCGGAGACATCATGGCAGTTGTAACGCCACCTCTATTTTTCTACTTTGTCGTTGTTATTGTAATGATAGTAGTACACTTGTGTGTTGATTTTGTGGTTGTATTCGTCCAACTCGTGGGCCAACGCCAGAGTTTCGTTGTAGTTCTTGACAAAGCCCACGTTGGCGAGTATATTCTCCCATTCCTTCATGGGTCGGTTGCCAATGTGCCCCGTCCCTTCTTGTCCGGGTTTAGCCGCTCCAAAAAGCAGTTTGGTTCCCTCGCGGGCCAAACCGGCCAAAAAGCGAGCGGCGTCCTCGTGTCGTGCCAGAGGCATGTGTTCACAAACTTCAATACTGTACAACAAATCAAAGGCCTTATCTCCCCCCAGATGCTCCTTCCGAATCGAGTGTGCTAGCGCAACCGGATCATCGTGCTCCAGAATGTCGATAGCCAATTGGCGGGGACCATTCCGACGATCAAAGACTCCTCCCATTGGATTGGGTTCGACCCCAAAGACGAGTCGCTCTCGTTTAGCGCTATCTTTCTTGAGGCTGTCCACATAGACTCCCACACCCGGTCCCAATTCGAGTACCCGACAATCGACCACACTGGGAGGTCGCCACAAGCCACCAATGGGACTCGTCTGGGATGGATGTTTTGACCATTGGGATCCATCGCCGCCTGCTGCACTGTTGCGTTGGTTTTCAATTTCTCGACAGGAAGCTTCCAACATTCGGACCAAACCTGCGTCTACATTGAAGCCGTATGCCGACAAGTGAGTACCAGCCGTCCATGCGCCACCGTTGGCACCAACAAGAACGTCGGTTTTGTTTCTCTTTTCAACTACTATTTGAGGTGATATTTCTTGATTGCTTAGTCTTTTGATGGCGTCAGCGTTGTTGTTATCGATGCCGTCGTCGTGGGAAGGCTGCTGTTGGTGGCATTTCAAGAAAGAAGGTGGATCGTAAACCAGAAACGAAACGGTAGCCACCAAGAAGAAGAACCTACATGTATTGTATCCATACCGAAATGCTCCTCTGCCGCCTCCTCGTCCCTGTTTCACACGCATCACCCACTCACTATACTTCTATTGCACTTTGTTATTGGGTATGCGATCGGACCGTATGAGTATGGTTCTATGATAAGAAACTCAATATCGAACAAAAGACGAGTATAGTGAGTGATGGGTGATGCGTGTTGCATCATCGTCAGAAGATATTGCGACAGTGTTCCATCAGACAGTATATAGTAGCCGCGCTTGCGCGGGATTTTGAACTCTAAACTCTAGGTTTTCCTTCATGTGTTGGATGGCTCCAGTGTTGACATGGTGCTGTGGTATTTGCATCGTCGACCTTCTTTTTTGAATGCCGGCTCTTTTCAAATTCGTGTACGAAACTGCTATTTGGCAAAAGTGCGTGATTCTCCATCTCGTTGTTTCTCTGCACTACATACTTAGCATTGCAGCACTATTACGACTCCTCGGCAAGAGTATACTCCTTCTTGACACCAATCATGTCGCGGGGAGACATGAGGAACATGGTGCTGTTTTTGCCCCAGGGTAGTAGCTTGGTCGTCCAAAATTTGGACGAGTAAAAGACGCCTTGCTTGGGACCCACCGTGTTGCAATATCCCGCAAAGGGAAGCTCGAACTTTTTCATAGTGTCACTCGTCTTGTTTAGTAGAGCAGCCTTGATGTTGTGCCCTAGGACGCCTGCCGTACGCATGTAGACATTGGCCGCATTGGGCAGCGAGGGACTGCAGTCTCCAAAGGCAAAGAGCTTGCCGTTTGAACCAGGCACACACAGGTACTCGTCCGTCTTGACCCAGCCCCTGTCATCGAGTGCTTCTGGAAGCGTCTTCTTGTCGATAAAGTCATTGATGGCTACAAATCCAATCGTCTTGATGACAATCTCGGCGTCGAGCTCCTTGCCAGAATTCTTGAGAACAACAACCTTGTCGTCGCCCTTTTCCGCTGCCTTTTCATTGAGAATAATCGTCACACCAAGCCCCTCGAGCATTTGT
>JAVCKV010131318.1:0-19121 GCA_032274145.1 Herpochondria borealis | reverse complement strand
CGGTTATGCACCCACTGGTTATAATCAATTTCCCACGCACTCGGGCTATCAATTTTCGCCCAGTGCACCAGCGTTTTCATATGCTGGTTATACAGCTCATCTATCTCATAGCACAGCAGCATATACAGAATCGCCCGCGCAATATCACCGCGATTGCGTGACGGAATCACCCATTCATTTTCATTGTCCAGCCCGGTTTTACTGAAATTTTCCGGCTGTAATTTCATGGTGTCCGGGCGCACCACTTTGTCACCGTCCATATCGAACGGAAAGCTTGAGCGCCTGGCATTCAGACCGCGCTCTGATGGCAACATGTTGAATGGATTGATCGTCGCACCATGCCTTACATGGCGCGGTACGCGTTGTTTGACCAGGTAGTTATCCAGAAAGACCTGTGGGATGACATGTTCGATGCTGTGGTGTTTGCGCTGGTGTAACTCATCGACGGGTATCTGACCATAAACGGATTTAACCCAGCCGTGGTTATGATCGAAGAAAAATGACCAGAAATTTTCCCATTTGTCACCGCCATCCCACTGGCGGAAATGCTTGTGCGATTGGAAGACGCCACCGGCGAGATCAACAAAGTCCTGGCGGGTGATAACATCTTTCTGATGTTGAATGGCCGGATTGGGTGCGGCTTGTGCGTCGCTACTGACCGGTAATAATTCAATGCAAACCTGTGCGTGGTCGGACTGTAGCTTATTTTCGACGCCATCTTTATCAAGGTGCTGCCCAAATGTTTGGTAGTAAGCGACTTCAGCGCGGGCATTCGGGTTGTGTGGGTTTAGCACATTCGACACCAGAATATGATCCAGGCAGTTGCCTTTACCCCGGTGAATATGGGTAAACGGGCGCAGGCGGCGGTACATATTTGGCGCGATGCGGAAGCTATCCATCAGCCGGTTGTCATGCAGATAGTGTTTTACCCCATCGGGCCAGTCATCAGCATCCACCCCGCCGATATTGTAAATCCGGTTGCGCATGGTGAGCGAGCGCAAGGGAATCGAGTCTTCACCATCATTCATATCGCCAAGTATAATGACCGGGCGCTGTGAATCGGTCGCCAGAACCTCACATAAACTGTGGTACAGCAGCGTAGCCTCCGCCCCCCGTTGCAGCATAGATGACACATTGCCGCGAGACAGACTCATCATGGCTTTACGTACACGCTCTTGCCATTCAACTTTATCGTCAAACAGTAAGGTAGCGGTGTCCGGGCGTTTGGATTTAAGATGCACGACGTAAACGGTGGTCGTGCCCAGCTCGGGTAGTTCAACTTCGGCACAAACCGGCTGACGACTAAAGCAAAAATCATCTTTCAAACGCAGATCGTGTTTAGCGTCCGGGTGGGTTGCCACGTTGCGAACCTTACTCAAGGGGTAACGCGCCGCCATCGCTACGACCGACTTATAATAAACCTTAGCATCTTCAGCGCGAGTCACCGGTGTGTCTACCGTGGCGAAATGTGGATAGCCCGCCTCGGCACACAGCGTTTTCAACTCAGCAATGCTAAACACTTCCTGAAAACCGATGACATCAGCATCCATGTCCCGCAGTTGCTGTTTAATCCAGTCGGTTTTATTCTGCCATTCGGTCGGGTTGTAGGTGCTGCGTGGCTCGCGCTCGTACCAGTAATAACCGGGAGCGACGAACTGATAGAGGTTAAATGTTGCAAGTTTCATCATGCCTCACCTGAATGAAGTTGTGAGCTGGCGTGTTACTCTCAGTTTACTGTTTTTGAGTATAAATTAATAACCACTACGCCCGCGACAATCAACGCCATGCCAATAATCGCAGGCAAATCGAGTACTTCTTTGTGATAAAACACGCCAATAATAGCCACGAACAAAATGCCAACCCCCGACCAGATGGCATAAGTAATGCCCAGCGGCATCTGTTTTAGCACCAGTGTCAGAAAAAACAGTGATACGCCATAACAGCTTAAGGACAGCACGCTGGGCCACAGACGGGTGAACTGATGGGAGGATTTTAGTGCGTTGGCGGCAATAATTTCTGCCAGAATCGCGATAATAAGAAAGGCATAGGTTTTTAGCATAATCACTAATCAGCATCGTTGGAACGCTGATAACAGCATACTCGGGTGGAAAGCACAAAATATTTTTTACGGGGTGTGTCAACCAGTGCAGTTTTCTTTCGTTTACTCATTGCGCTTTTCTCCTTTGGAGGGTGTTGCAAAAGTCTTAAATCCGCCTCGTTCCCCCTTTGCCAAAGGGGGAGGCGCTCCAGCAGGTGCCTGATTTTGCTGACAGGGCCCCTCCTTTCGCAAGGGCCGGCCGGGGTGGATTTTGCTTTAGCTTTCACAACGGAAGAAAATATGAACAGACCAGACAGTGTGCGTTAAGATAGTGGGTTGTTAGTACTGTATAAGGCACGGCTGGTTTGGCACCGAACACCGTTGGGGATGATGGCGACGCGTTACCGCAAACACTGGATGAGTTTCTTGCCGGTGTTGAGCAGCGTGCCTACCGGATTGCACAGGTGGCGTTATCTGATCATGACGAAGCGCTGGATGTGGTACAGGATACGATGATCCGGTTGGTGAATAAATATGCTGAGCGTCCGCCTGCGGAGTGGCGCACGCTGTTTTTTACGATTTTGCATAACCGAATTATCGATAGCCATCGTAAGAATACGCTACGCCACCGCCTATTTGGCTGGTTTGAGCGCTCGCCGGATAAAGCAGATGACGGTGATCCGCTGGAACGGGTTAGTGGTCAGTCCGGCTTGCAGCCACAGCGCCAGCTAGCCAGTACACATGCGCTCAGTGAGTTGGAGTGTGCGGTACAAGAACTGCCGCTGCGTCAGCAGCAGGCCTTTATGTTACGCATGGTGGAAGAAATGGATACTAAAGCAACGGCTGAAGTCATGGGATGCAGCACTGGCAGTGTGAAAACACATCTGTCACGGGCGCTGACTGCTTTGCAGGCTAAACTTGAGGATCATTATGAAGCGGTCTGATCAGCACGCGGCTGATAAAAGCGCAATAGATAAGCATCTGGAGTTGGCAGGTGAGCGTGCCGCTGATGATCAACTGCGGTCGGAACAACCCTGGTTGCAGCAGGCAGTCAGTCAGCTGCAACAGCCGGTAGCGCCCTCGGTTGCCGGACAGCTACGTGCAGCGCGCCGTACTGCATTAGCGCAAGAGCAAAAGAAGCGTTCCTGGCTGCGCGGCATTGATTTGCCAGTTTGGGGAGCTGCTGCTTTCGCCGGGTTAGGTGCTATTACAATCGCGACTACCTTTTTTATGCAGCCGGAACCCGTTGCAGTGCACTCCGGCTTACAAGCGCAGACCGACAATAGTGAAAAAACAGTGGGTGGCAACGTGCTGTTGGAAGACCTGTCGATTATGGCGGCACAGGACGACCTGCAGTTTTATCAGGATCTTGAGCTATTGCAATGGCTGGCGGAGGAAGGTGAACTTGACGCGCAGAGTTAAAGGGCAATTGCCGGCAGTTTTGTTGTTATGGCTATTGGCGCAGACAATTAGCGCTACGGCGGAGATTGCACCAGATATTGACCTGTTGGAATTCCTGGGCACGATAGCGGGTTTAGAGAGTATGGGCATTGAAATTGATGAATTATTAGCTGGGTCAGAGGCGGATGCAGACGATGAAGACAGTGCAACCGAAAATGAAATGGGTGACAGTGAAGCTGATGCCGACATTGATGCCGACATTGATACCGGCGCAGTTGCAGCGGTGGATAAAGGTGAACGTAATGAATAGACCAGTGCTATTAATGCTGGCTATAGTGATGGTGTTTGGCTGGAGTCAGCCATTAATGGCTGCTGAGAATGCACCGCTGTGGGCACAGCTGAATGAGGTGCAGCAGAAAACGCTGCGACAGCTAGCGGCGAACTGGGATCAGCTGTCAGCCACACGCCGTAATGCGCTTGTACGTGGCCTGGCGCAGTGGCAGGCAATGAATGCTGAGCAGCGCGACCGCACGAAAGAGCGCTTTAATAAATGGCAGGCGTTACCGGATGAAGAGCGTGATGGGTTACGCGCGCAATTTCAGTCATTTCAGGGCATGCTGCCGCAAAAGAAGCAGAAATTACGTGAGCAGTTCAAGCGTTTTAAGGCTTTGCCTGCTGACCAGCGGAAGCGCTTGCGCAAAAAGTTCAAACAGCAGGTAAAGGAAGCAGATAAAAAATCACCGCCAAAACTTCAGAAGCCTCAGCAGAAGGATAAGGGCAGTAAGGATGCCGAGAGGCAGAAAAAGCCTAATCCTCCGCCTGCAGACGTGGAAAAAGACGATAAGTCACCTGAGCAAGGGGGAGGGTCGAGCCAAAATAATAATAAGACAGCCGATCCGAAAGATAATGGTTCCGGCACTCATAATGAAAGTGGTGGCCGTGGCAGCTCTTCTAATAATGAGGCAGGCAATCATGGCGATGGCCGTGGTGGTAATAATGGCTCTGGCAGCGGATCTGGCAACGGAGGATCTGGCGGAGGTGGCAATGGGGGTGCGCGAAAGTAAGTGTTATAGGCTGGCGGCCAGCTGACAAGCCGCCTGTGGCAGAAACAGTGAATCTGAAAAATAAATAGGCATATCCCCCACTTTAGGATTCAAGACCACTTCATAGGCCCTGTGTTTGAATTCAGTCCTTAATTAAAAAAGCATTTTGCAACGGGGGCAATATGCAATACAGGGCTTTACTGTTGAAGTCGAAGACTTCAATGCTGCGGGGAGTAATTTCTTCAAGGCAACTACTGCTGGCAGCAATGCTGGCTTATACACCATTGGTTTCTGGCGGTAATTATCCATTGCCGGCTAATGAGTTAAAAATAACCTTCAATAACCACCGACCTGCACTCTATGCGCAAGAGCAGCTGACTGCGGACTGGCATAATGTAATGTGGGATGGCACGCAGAAGCGGGCGCGCGTGCTGCGCGATCCACAGAATCCGGGGAATCATGTGTTGCGGGTGAAATACCCGGCACATGTGGTCGGCCCATGGCACAGTGGCTCACAGTTTTTTGCGCATCTGCCCGCGCATAACGAATACTGGCTAACGTATCGCGTGCGTTTTCAGCGCGGCTTTGATTTTAAAAAAGGTGGCAAGCTACCGGGGTTGGGCAGCGGTGATGGGCGTTATGCTGGTGGACGCAAGCCTTACAACGGCGATGGCTGGACAGCACGCTTGATGTGGCAGAAGGACGGGACGCTGATACCTTATCTATATTATGTCGGCATGCCGCAAACCGCCCGCTTTGGGCATCATTGGCCAATCAATGCGCAGATCAAACGCGGTCAGTGGCATGAAATCACTCAGCGTGTGCGAGTCAATACGCCGGGCCGGCGCAACGGGCTGTATGAAATTTGGATGGATGGTCGGCTGGTAACACGCAGGCAGGATATGGTTTGGCGTTCCGGTAATAAAGCGCCGGTAGACGCGTTCTTCTTTAGCACCTTTCACGGTGGGGCCGGTTTAGACTGGGCACCACGCTGGGACAGCTATATTGATTTTGATGATATTGCAATTAGTCGGCATATGCCGCTGCGGGTGCAGCGGGCGAATATGGTCATGCACCGGAATTAGGGCGCTGCTTTTCGGCCTGTAATTTAAGGTTTGGAGTTTTCATTAATAAGTGCTCAGACTCTGAACGCCCAGTACTTGCTTAGTACAAACGTTAACACCGGCGTAAAACAGATGACGATGCCTAAAAAGTAGTAATGGTGCAGCCGGGCATAGTCAATCAGTAACCAGCCAGCCAGCATATTGATACTAAGGCTAAATAGCGCTGTGGCGAAGAAGCGGCGCAGTGTTTGTTGAGATTTTCTGTTTGTTTTTCCTGCTGCCCCGTGTGTTTTTGGGGCAGCAAACGTCCATTTCAGATGGCCCAGATAGGAGAATGCAAACGCAACCGCGAAGCTGATCAGATTGGCTGGGATGCTGGATAAGCTTTGTTGAGTGTGCAGTACATGGAAGATGGCCGCATGCAGCAGCGTGGCGATAATCCCCACAACGCCAAAACGCATGAGCTGTTGTAACAGGGAGCGATGAGAGGGTGTTCTGTTGTCGAGCTGGCCCCTGGTCATTAATAATGTGGAGGCGTATTTTTAGTGGCCTCTGGTGCATTAAATCCTGCGGTTTGGCGAACGACGTACAGCGGGCGATCTTTAACTTCGTTGAAAATGCGCGCTACGTATTCGCCCAGAATGCCGAGGCCAATCATATTCAGGCTGCTGGAGAATAACAGGATGCTGGTAAGTGAGGCATAGCCCGGCACGTCGCTACCTAAAATCAGGGTGCGGAAAACGATGTAAAACATGTAACCCAGTGCGAATAATGCCAGCGTGAGCCCGATGTAAGTCCAGATGCGCAGCGGGGCGCTGGAAAAAGAAAAAATGCCGCCTAGCGCAAAATTCCATAGCTTCCAATAGTTCCATTTACTCTCGCCGTGGCGACGTTCCGGACGGCTGTAGTAAAGCTTGCTGGTCTTAAAGCCGGGCCAGGCAAAAATGCCTTTCATAAAGCGTTCTTTTTCCGGCATATGTTTGATCACATCAATTATTTTGCGATCAATCAAACGATAATCCCCGGCGTTGGGGACAATAGGCGTTTTACTGATGCGCCCGATAAGGCGGTAAAACCACTGTGCGCTCGTGCGTTTAAACCAGCTGTCCGCATCACGCGATTCACGTACTGCGATCACCATTTCTGAGCCAGCGCGCCAGGCCTCAACCATTTTCGGCAGTAGCTCAGGCGGATCCTGTAGGTCAATGTCCATGGGTACCAGTGCTGCGCCGTTGGCGTGGTCTATGCCTGCTGATAGTGCGGTGTCTTTGCCAAAATTCCTTGAGAATTGAATGACGGATATTTGTGTTTTTGTGGCATCGGGCTGGCTATCGATATGGCCTTGGATTTTTTCATAGGTTTGGTCTTCGCTACCGTCATCCACAAAAATAATTTCTGTGTTCAGATCCAGGTTTTGCAGTGTTTCGCCGATTTCATCCAGAAAGGCATCGACGGAAGACTCTTCGTTATAAACCGGAACAACAATCGAGAGGTCAGTCATGTGTGTGCTCATAATGATTTATACCCAGCTGCTCAGCCACATGCGTTCATAAAAATGATCTGGATGCAGCGGAAAGCCCAGTTGAATGGGTAACCAGTAGAAAAAGCCAAAGGCAATCAGCGCTAGCATGACGATGCTGCAGCCCTGTTTGATTTTTTGTCCAGAACGCAGCCAGTCAGTAATCCACCATGCCAGCGCTATAAAAGCAAACAGTGAGGCAGGCAGATAGTGATATTGGAAAATACAGCGGCTTACAACCGACCAGGGCAGCCAATTGGCATAGAAGCCCGCGACCAGCACGGTTTGTAGCAGGAAGAAACTATCAACCGGCTGACCCTTGGTGTATTTATAGAGCTGTCTGAGCCAGAGTAGGGTGATGTAGGCAATAGCCAGCGCGCCCAGCCAGAAAATGAAAGGATTGCCCAATAAGTGAACATCGGTAAATACATGCTCGGCTTTATTCGCTGAATCGTTGTCTGCTGAAAAGAAATAGCTGATAGGTCGAATGAGCAACGGCCAAGTATACCATACCGAACAGTAGGGGTGTTCGGTGCTGAGAACCGTATTCGAGTGGTAACCCATAATCTGCTTTTGCATCTCGACAAAACCATGTTTGTCGAACATGGCGAGATGAGGCTGCCAGATAAGGGTGTAGACAATGAACGGCACAACGATGAGATAGAGCGGGTAGTGCCATAGTTTGAGCGTATTCGGTAGCGGGTAGATAGCGCTCGTTGTGCCGTTGCTTATAGTTTTGGTGCTGGCGATTTTTTTGTTGGAATTCTTGTTGTTGGAATCGTTATTGAAAGTAAAGTAGCTGAGCTGTGTGATTAGAAACAGGCCGATAATCATCCAGGTTGCCAGTGAAAAGCCTAAGCCGTTCCACTTCACACTATAGGTGCAGCCCAGAAAAACACCACAGAGGATGAAGGTGCGATGCAACGACGTTGGGCCACGCAGCAGCTTCACCAGATACAGCAGGGCGCAGCTACCGAACAGCACCAGATAAATATTATTCATGCCAAAACGCGACTCAACCAGAAAAGTCCCGTCAATGGCGATGAACAAAGCACAGAGTAAAGAAAACAGTCGGCTGGGGTAAAGCAGCCAGGCCAGCCGGGCTACTACCAAACACAATAGTGTGCCAGTGAAGGCGTTCATCCAGCGCCAGCTAGCAGCGCTCAGTTTGTCTAGCTCCACCATGTGATAAGGCGGATCAGCCGTCCAGCCCAATGTGTTGTGCAGCCAGATACCCGCACTGATAAGGTATTTGCTCAACGGTGGGTGGACATCGAAGAAGTAAGTGCCGGTCAGGTAATTATGACCGTTTTTAGGGAAATAAACTTCGTCGAACACCAATTGCTGTAGCTCGCCCAGATTCCAGAAACGCAGCAAAGCCGCCAGTAGGATAATACCCAACAGCGCGGCATAATAGACATTTTTTTTTGCAGGGGAGTTCACCAGCGACATTCAACACTATCTGTTGCCTGATCGTCAATGGTTGATTCTTATATTTCTGAATTACACGATTTTCTATAGTTTAGTGTATATTTCAGCAAGTTTGCTCCCCGTCCTTCTTGCCCCTTAATTTTTGTACCTTAACTTATGAATAGAAACTATTTTACAATCAGAGGGCTTAGCCTCAACCGGTGGGAGCTTTGTTACTTTTTATTCTTTTTTGTGCTTTTTGTCGCCTTTTGGTCGAACGCGATCACTTTTAACGGGCAGGGGGATATGGTTGTAGGGCATGCGAACCTATGGGCTGATTGGGCCGCTCACTTCACCATGGGATCAGCCATGGCCTACCGGGAGCTGATACCGACCAGCAGCCCACTGATGCTGGATGCCACGTTTAGCTATCCCTTTGCCACCAATCTCGTTTCCGCAGGCCTTATCCGGCTTGGGCTACCCTTCCATCTTGCCTTTGTCATCCCCAGCTTTATTTTTTCTTGTTTTCTGGTGCTTGCGATTTATGTGTTCTTTTGCGTTTTTCTACGCAATCGATCTATAGCCCTATTGGCCGCAGCGCTGTTCTTTTTTAACGGTGGTGTCGGTATTTATTATTACCTGACGGATGTCATGAGTGCCTCAAATCCTTTGGGCACACTGCTCAATCCGCCGCGCGAATACACCAATGATGAAGCCCACCACATAAAATGGATTTCGGTGTTTAGCAGCATGGTGTTTCCACAGCGCTCTTTTGCGCCCGGTGTTGGTGTCTGTCTACTGGCGCTTTCACTTATCTTTTATTCATTCCAACTGCTGCACACTAAAATACGTCCGCCCTTGTGGCTGCTCAATGTGGTGGCCGGTGTGCTGCTCGGTATACTGCCGTTGTTACATGCCCATTCATTCCTTGCCGCCTTTATTATTTTAAGTTTTTGGTTGGTCGCCGATCTTATGAGGGCAAGGATGAATGGTTTTAAAGCCCGGTTGTTGCATTGGCTGATCCTTATCCTTGTTACTAGCTTCATCGCGCTGCCTATTATTTTTACCTACTTCCTTGATAACGTTGGCGGCCATTTTTTCAAATGGTTTCCGGGCTGGTATGCAAAAGAGTTCGACATCAACTGGTTGGTAATGTGGTTTAAAAACTGGACGTTTGTGCCGTTTCTGGGGTTTGTCGGCTTTTTTATGTTGGTAGCACAGCAAAAAAATAAGCTAGAAAAGTGGCATGCTGCGCTGATCATCATGCCCGGCGTTCTGTTGTTCTTAGTGCCTAACCTAATGCTTACCCAGCCCTGGCTATGGGATAACACCAAATTGTTTATCTGGGCCAGTGTTTTCCTAAGCCCGATGGCTGCGTTTGCCACTTACCGGCTATTTGGGAAAGACGGTGTTGTTTATCGTGGTTTACGCAGAGTGGGACAGAGCTGCTATCACATCCTATCTCGCCAAACTACCTATGAAATTAAACCGTTATCCGCTGAAGACAAGAGTGCGGTCGAGCTGGTGGAGCTTATCCGCCATTTACCCGCAGCAGCTAAACAGCGTGTGAACGCTTTGAGCGAATTGCTACGTAAAACGGCTTTTATCAGCCTCAGCTTATTTATGTGTAGTTCTGGCCTGCTTGACACTTACTACACCGCCCGCACCGACCTACACACATTCACGATGTATACCAAAAATGAACTGGAACTGGCGGAATGGGCCAAAGAAAAGACAGCGCTCAATGCGGTATGGTTAACCAGCACCAAACATAACCACTGGCTGTTCAATCTAAGTGGGCGTCAGGCTTTGCTGACTTACCCTGGCTGGCTTTGGTCGCATGGCTATGACTATCATGATCATGAACGGGATGCGAAAAAGATTTTCAGTACCGGCAGCCAAGCGCTGATTGGCAATTACGGCATTGACTACATTGTCTATGATGATGCAGCCGCAAAAGATATGGGGGCTAACAAAAGCGTTCTGGACAAAAACTTTGAGGTGGTCAGGCAAGCTGGGCAATACACCATTTATAAGACCGACCTATAGACATCTCTTCCTTTACGTCTTAGGTTTTAATGCCAAAGGATTTTGCAAAATATGTTATTTTGCGCGCCGAGGTGAAAATATTGAGGATTTACTGTGACTTCCCCCAAGGTAATACGGCATTTTTGCAGCGTGAAGCTAGCGATTTTTCTAGTCATTTGGCTCAGCGTCGGCTTAACAATTAACCTGCATGATCAACGCGCTTTTAATCTACAGCAGATGGGCGTCGATGCCATCGTTACTCATGGGACTTTCACACTGGGGCATAGTGATGTACCCACACTAAAACCCTTGGGGGATACGTTTCACGTCGAAAAAGGCATTGTCCCCGCCAAGCAGCCCGGACAATTTGTTGCCGGGGCAATCGCTTACGCACCCATCAAAGCCTTCGGTCTACGTTACGAAGACAATTATGAGTTAACGGCGACGCTAGTCACTTTTTTATCTGCCTCATTATTGTCGGCAATAGCACTTTTATTTTTCTATCAGCTCTTAAGGCTTTGGGCCTTTGCACACAAACCTGCGCTGTATAGCACGCTAAGCGTCGCTTTGTGTTCGCACTGGCTTGTCTATGCGGGCATAGCGCACCACGACATCATTGCCGCCAGCTTTTTAATACTGGCACTGTATTGCTCGGAAAAAAGCCTGATCAGCTTTTCCGGCAAGCATACTCGCCTCTCCGTACTCACCGGGGTTTTTGCTGGACTTGTGGTATTCACCTCGATGCTGCCCGCCTTAATTATACTGGCATTTGGCCTCTACATTTTATTCAGTCGCAAGCTTCCCCACATCATGCTTGCAGGCTGTGGCTTTGCTCTAGGCTTACTGCCTCTCGCCCTATACAACACTTACTATTTTGGCAACCCATTGACTCAGGCCAATATTGCCGGAAACTACGCGGACACCTTTTTCCAATTTAAAGCTGAGCAATTTTTTCATCATCTCAATGCTTACCTGGGCTGGGGTGGGCTCAGTATTTGGAAATATGCCCCCATCATCGCCATCGGTTTTTTGGGTGTTATTTTACTGCCTAAAATCCGCTGGCGCGTACGGTTATTTGTTGTACTGGCCTGTACCTTTCACATGGTATATTTGCTTAGCATAGAAACCATGGGCACCTGCCAGTACGCGCCACGTTACCTCATTCCCCTAGTGCCACTTTGCGCCATAGGCCTCGCCCCACTAGTCGCCTGGGTTATCCAGGCAAGGTCATTTGAAGGTGCCATTGTTTTGGGGGCCATTACCGGTTACTCCCTGCTGGTCAGTTTTGTTGGTGCCTGGGGCGGTGCAATGCAGTGTGACCTAGACAACTTCATGGCTTTTCGCTACTTAGCCGATGCCGGAAAATGGCAGTTAATGCACTGGCCCTTATTTTGGCCTGCCCTTATTGGACTTGCCGGTTGCGGAGCCTTGTTTTTACTAACTCGATATTGCGTTGCACCCATTCGGCAGCATATCGATACTATGCCCCAGACAGTAAACAGTATGAAAAAACCATACCGTTTTCTCTTTCCCTTGTTTGTTGGGCTGCTTCTTATCATGCTGCATGCTTACGATGTAGAAAACATACCGGCAGGCTTCTACCTTGATGAGACATCCATCGGCCTAAATGCAGCGGGTATTGCCACCAGTGGTACAGATGAGTACGGCACCGCATTCCCAATATATTTCAGAGCTTTTGGCGAATGGAAAAACCCGCTCTATATTTATGCCAGCAGCGGCGTAATGTATGTGTTTGGTGTTTCCGAATGGAGTCTGAGAATAACCAGTGTTTTATTCTATGGCTTATTCTTATGGGGGGTGTGGGCTTTTAGCAAGTTAGTTTTCCCTGGTCAGCCCCGGATAGGGTGGTACGCGCTTATCGCAGCAGGCACGCTCCCCTGGTTTTTTACCCTCTCCCGCATCTCGTTTGAAGTCATCTCACAGATTGCCACTGGTATCTGGCTACTTTATTTTCTCTACCTTGCTTACTCAGCAGAGCGAAAAACAGTGTATGCAGCACCCGCAGGCTTGTTGCTTGCGCTGTTCTTATACTCATACTCCACTTCAAAAGTGCTTGCCTTCGGCATACTGTTAGCGCTCGCCATTGCGTTCTACCAGAAGCAATATTGGAAAGCGCATGGCGTACTGGTACTGAGTTTTTGTCTATGTATGATTCCCTATCTCTGGTTTTCATTACAGCATCCCGGTGCGTTGAGTGGTCGGTTTGAGATGCTGACCTACCTTTACAAAAATGACCTGTCAATCATAGATAAAATCAGCATGTTCCTGCGCAACTATGTTTCTGCCTTTGATTTATCGTCTTTTCAACTGTTTAAGGGCGATCCAAATACAAGGCACTCCACTGGTTTTATGGGTCAGTTTTTTGTTATCCCATTTTGTCTCGGGTTAGTTGGAGTAGGTAAGCTTGCTGTGAATGCATACGCTGGCACAGCAGGACAGAAGCAATGGAGCCTTTTCATTATACTGCTCATCCTGGGTGCAGGCGCTCCGGCGGCACTAACCACTGATATGCATCACTCACTGCGTTTGTTATTTTTGGGGTTAATGATTTTTGTTGCTTCCTGCTACGGTTGTGCCGTCGTATTGACAGCATTTAATGACAAAAAAAATAGACTGTTCGGCGGGATCGTGCTGGGTATTGCAGTGCAGTCATTTTTCTACTTTGAAGATTATTTTACGGCATACAAACAGCGTAGTGTTGGTGCTTTTGCCGGCTATGAAATGCAACAGGCTATCGCATGGACGGAAACACAGCCATCTCGCAATACCTTATTCTACGAAGCACTCGATAGCGGGCTGTATGCCAGCCTCGGCTTTTATAATGCGGTACTGCAAACCGATGTAAAACTGAGTATTGACCCCATAGCAAAAGACACCTGCTATCTCTGGTATGTCTGGAATCAACCCAAAACAGTGATGCTGCCTGTTTCAAGCTATAACGGTGATCCGAAGGGGATTATAAGGGCGGCATGTTATTAAGGCTCAAGAACCATAACGATGCATATGAAACAAATGCTTCAGTCGGTAAGGCGCTTTGTCATGCGGAATTCTTTTGTCCTGGCAATGTCGTGTGTTGCATTTCTCGCTATTTTCCTGATATCCCAGTATGTCCTCTACAATTTTCCTAATTCTGCGGATGAATATGCCTATGTATTTCAGGCGAAAAACTTAGCGCTACTGCAAACTTATCATGATATTCACCCTGTGAATCAACAGGGTGAGCCGATACAGGATTATTTTTATCTGGTTCATATTGGCGATACGGATGGTAAGTATTATGGCCGTTTTCCATTTGGTTATTCGCTGTTAATGGTTCCGGCAGCCTGGGTCGAGCTGTTTTCCGGAATAAATGTATATTGGTTAACGAATACACTATTTGGTGTGTTCACTTTAGTGCTGCTCTTCCTGTTTGCGGATCGCTTTTTCAATCGCCGAACGGCAATTATTGCCTCTTTTATGGGCTTGTGCAGTGCATGGTTTTTGCTAACGTCCAGCTCCTACTTCTCTCATACGACCAATGCATTTTTTGTTGGCGCATTTCTTTATGCATTTTGCCTGGCGATGGGCAGTGTCGCCAGGAAAGACGCCAGAAAATGGTTGTTAATAGCGGGTTTTTGTTTTGGGTTTGCGGTGGTGATTCGTTTCCTTGATCCGCTGCCTTATCTGTTGCCTATGCTAATTTTATATTGGGGCTGGCAACAGGGTGTCCGTAAGCGTTTTTTTCACGATGTTGCTTATTTTTCTCTGGGTGGCGTGTTCTGGGCGATCTGTTTATTTGCTTATAACTGGAACCTCACTGGTGACCCTCTGCAAACAGCTTATCAATACTATAACCCTCACGACCAGGGCACTCGTTTCGTTTTCATGGTGACTGATAAAGCGGGGAATGCACAGGTCGATTTTAGTCGAATCCTGGATGTTGGTTATCGTGCTATGACCTTGCCAAACGTTAAGCGTTTATTTGATTGGCATGTTTGGTCCTGGTTGGTTTTACTGATTCCCATTGTGTTCTATCTCCGGGGCAGTCAACGTAATAGTAAGTTGCTGTTTGGCACATTAGTCTTTGCCCCCTTGCTGGTTATCATGATCTACATGCTTTACGGCGGGCCGCCAATGAACCAGTACGGGCCTCGCTATTATTATTCTTTTTTTGTTCCCCTCACCTTAGTGTGTGCAATCTGTGCCGAACGTGTGCTGCGTATAAATTGGGTTATCGTTCCTGTGATGGTGGCGTTTTCTCTGGTAGGTGGGCATCAGATTTATCGTCATCTAACGGATTTTGAGCAACAGCTTTATGAGCGAACCAACCTATTTCGCACGATCGCGCAGGCGGAGTTGAGCCAGGCCGTCGTTTTTCTTAAAACCGGCTCTGGCAATATGCATCAGGTAGATTTGCCTCGCAATGCATTGAACTTCGATAACGAGGTGCTGATTGCGCAAGACCAGGGTGGGGAATATGGACGCTTGATCCGGGCGCATCCAAACCGTAAGTTCTACGAATACCATTACCGAGGGGAAGGCCAGTTGGGTGAGTTAACGCCTATCTGGACAAGCCCTAGCGGTGAATTTCGGGTTGAGTGGCCAGCACTTGCGCCAGAAAACGAACTGCGCGGTGTACGGGGTTTGGTGGGGCAGTATTTTGCGGGTGAAAACTTCAATCAGCTGATATTTCATCGGCTTGATCAGCGGTTTGACTTTGATTGGGGGCAGGGTGCGCCGGGTGAAAACTTCGCTAAAGATCAGTTTTCTATCAAATGGGTCGGGTATTTCAATGCACCGCGTGCGGGAACTTACACGTTTACTGCCTCTAATGATGATGGCATTCGTTTGGCCGTGAAGGATAAGACACTCATCGAGAATTGGTATGGCCATGGCGCGTTAACTGAATCAGGCCATATTCAACTGAGTCAGGGGCGTCACAGGATAAAAATTGAATATTTTGATGCGTACTTCGATGCGTCGTTAAAAGTGATGTTGAGTGGCCCAGGTATTCCACAACAGGTATTGTCTGGTAAATATCTCACACCGGTACTGCCAACACCCTCAAAACCCTAATGGAATGTGAGAGGGTATAGTTAGTCTGTGTGGGTGTTTGCCCTCTATGGATAGATAGTATTTCCCCACTACCCCCTTTCGGGTAGAAGATGCGCCTTAGTGATTTCGTTACACTGCTATAATGCCAAGTGTCTTAATCTCCGCTGCCCACAAATCCTCAGGTAAAACAACGCTTTCTATTGGTCTGTGTGCTGCTCTGTGCGCCCGGAATTTAAGCGTACAGCCCTTCAAGAAAGGCCCGGATTATATTGACCCGCTCTGGTTGAGCGCGGCCAGTGGCCAGCCTTGTCATAACCTTGATTTCAATACCATGACGCATACTGAAATTCTGCAGACTCTGCAGCATTATGGTGCGCAGGCTGATTGCAGTTTGATTGAAGCGAATAAGGGGTTGTATGACGGAATGGCGCTGGATGGCTCTGATAGCAATGCGGCGCTGGCGAAACTGACGGAATCAGCGGTGATTTTGGTGCTGGATACACGCGGCATGACGCGGGGTATTGCACCATTGCTGTTGGGTTATCAGCAGTTTGATCCAGAGGTGAATATTGCTGGGGTGATTCTGAATCGTACCGGCGGTGAGCGCCATATTGCCAAGTTACGTAATGCGGTGGCCGAATATACTGATATTCCGGTGTTGGGGGCGGTGCGGGAATGTGCGGAGATGGTGATTGAGGAGCGTCATCTGGGTTTGATGCCGAGTAATGAAAGTAGTGCGGCGGAGCAGCAGATTGCGCGGATTCGGGCGTTGGTGGTTGAGCAGGTGGATTTAGAGGGGGTTTTGGGGGTGAGTGCAGAGACTCAAAAGCAACCCCTCCTCAGTCCTCCACTTATAAGGGTAGGGGCTAAAGGAAAAATCCACCCCAGTCCTCCCAAGCACCGTTTTACAAAACGGTCGATGCTAAAGGAGGGGGCCTGTCAGCAAAATCAGGTACTGGCTGGAGGGCCTCCCCCTTTGAAAAAGGGGGAACGAGGGGGATTTCAGACCCTGCAGGCGTTTTCCTGTGGCGAGAGGCGAGAAAACCCTACACGCATCGCCATCTGCCAAGACCCCGCCTTCGCTTTCTACTACCCTGGCGACCTCGAAGCCCTGCAACAAGCCGGTGCAGAACTCATCGCCATAAACACCCTAACCGATCAGGTGCTACCCAAGGTAGATGGCCTTTTCATCGGCGGCGGTTTCCCCGAAACTCAAATGCACCAGCTAGCCGCCAATCAAGTATTGCGCACAGCAATCTACGACGCTATCGAATCCGGCCTGCCAACCTATGCGGAGTGCGGTGGGTTAATGTATTTATCGCGCAGTATTCACTGGCGCGGCGAACAGGCTGATATGGTCGGTATTATTCCGGGTGATGCGGTGATGTATGCCAAGCCGCAGGGGCGGGGCTATGTTAAATTAGAGGAAACGGTCGATATGCCTTGGCCGGGGGGAGATGTGAGTGCGACGATTAACGCGCATGAGTTTCATTATTCCGCGCTGGAGAATTTGAGTGCTAGCGGTTGTTTTGCTTATCGTGTACTACGCGGGCAGGGAATTGACGGGCAGTATGACGGTTGGGTGTACAAGAATTTGCTGGCGTCTTATGCGCATATGCGTCATACCGGACAGTTTCCGTGGGCGCAGCGTTTTGTTGAATTTGTCAATGCGAAATGTGTGGAGCGTATCGCTACCAATAGTCTTAAACAGGAGCGGGTATGAAAGAATTTCACCCGCTGGTATGGAAGCCAGCGATCTCAACAGACAGTGACGGCATGCTTAGCATTACCCCCGAGGCGGTAGAACAAATCAAGCTGTCACGTGAGCAAAGTAACGCCAGCGATTTGATGTTGCGCATTGCGATAGAGCAGCGGCAGGATGGCAGTTTCCATTACATTATGGGCTTTGATGAACAGCAGCGAGCGGGCGATCAGGTATTGGAAACTGATGGCGGCAGACTAGTGGTGGATGCGGATTCTGCGCCACGGGCGCAGGGTATGCTGTTGGATTATATCGACCTTAATGGACGGATGGAGTTTGTGTTTATGAATCCAAACGATCCGAATTATAAGCCGCCGGTTGATGGGGAGTGAGTGATGCAGCGGTAGATTTCGGGCAGCAAACTGCGCGTGAGCGCAAGCGTCGCGTGTTGGATTTTCCGTGGCAGTTTTGGTTTGCGCTGGCGGTATTGGTGCTGTTGTTTGTTGGTATTGGCGCTATTTATTTTTGGGTACTTGGCCTGCGTGATGTACCTTCGTGGGTGCCGGTGCTAATGACTGCGTTATGGTTATTGGCAGGTGTCGGTGGTTTCGCCTTGTTTTTTCGGGCATGGCAGCAGTTTCGGCGGTTTGGTGAGGATTTGTCGCGTTGGTCGGAGCATCTGCGTCAAGGTGATTTGGATGCGCGCATGCCGATGTCTGAGCCGGGTTGTTTGTCGAGCCGCACGCGTAAACGCATTAATGCGATTACCGATGATTATCAGACGGCAGCACAGGTACAGCACCAGCGCGAGGAAGCGCGTAAGCTTTCGGTGATGGAAGAACGCACCCGCATGGCGCATGAGCTGCATGATTCGCTAGCGCAGACCATGGCCAGCCTGCGGATTAAGATTCGCCTGTTTGATGATTCATTGCACAAGGGGGATGAAGAGGTCATCTGGCAGGAGCTGGAAGGGCTGGAAGATACGATTGATGAGGCTTATGCCGAAGTACGTAGCCTGATTACGGATTTCCGTGCGCCGTTGGATGGTAAAGGCGTGGTGCGGGCGGTACGCAAGATGGCGGAGCGTTTTCGGCGCGAGACTGAGCTGGAGGTATTCTTTTACCATAACTGGGCGTTGGAAGGCCTGGATGAAAATACTGAGTTAGAAGTGGTGCGCATTGTGCAAGAGGCGCTGAATAATGTGCGCAAACACAGTCAGGCCAGCACGGTACGTATTCTCATGTACAGTTCGGAAGAAGGGCGCTGTAGTATCTTGGTCGAGGATGATGGCATTGGCCTGCCGGATAAGCCGGTACTGCCTGACCCAGTGACCGGTGAGCATATTGGGATGAGCATTATGCAGGAGCGCGCGGCGAAGCTGAAGGGTGAACTACAATACGAGAGCGACCCGGATGAGGGCGGCACGTTGCTGCAGCTGAGTTTTGATGTTGGTTGAATGAAAGGCCTATACCTCCGCAAGTATTGAAGTCTGCGACTTCAACGATAAATAACCTTGGATAACCCCATGAATGAAAAAGTACTGCTGATTGATGACCACACCCTGTTTCGTGCCGGATTAGAGGATTTGCTGACTCGCCGTGGTATAGAAGTCGTGGCTGCGGTGGGGAGTGGTGATGAGGGTATCCAACAGGTAACTGAGCTGAAGCCAGATATCGTGCTGTTGGATATGCGTATGCCACAGATGGGCGGCCTAAGCGTGTTGAAACAGCTGCGTGGAGATAATGCGGCGCTGAAAGTGGTGATGCTAACGACCAGTACGAACGATAGTGATTTACTGGAAGCTTTACGGGGCGGGGCGCGGGGCTACCTGCTGAAGGATATTGAGCCAGACGAACTGGTG